>JAKUCM010002387.1:0-24523 GCA_023374145.1 Lepidium sativum | reverse complement strand
ATGTTGCCGCCTACATATTGAACAATTTTTATTTGTGTTAAACCAACTTATTATGCAATCATGGTGGTAGATGTGGTTGCAAGCTAGATTATTAATGGCATCTCGTCCTTTGAATGTTTGAAGACAAATAGTGCAATTTTTTCAGTTATGAGTTATAGTTATGAAGCAGACTTCAATCAAAATTCTGGTATGATTTTATTTATTATTTAAAGATCAAAAGTACATGTGTGAAATTATTTGAAGACTCATACTTATAATATTATATGAAGAACAATTTAAGAATATATCTTTTATAAAGTAGTATTTATTTATAAAATTATGTCATTGAAATATCCAAATTGCATAAGATGTTATTCTTTTTGAGTAATTAGATCGATAAGATACAATAACCTCAAATCCTTTTATAGTTTGTCTAAATTAAGAGAAAGGGAACACATTCTAGATATCAGAATCATTAGTTGGATTAACTAAACGGAAAAAATGACATGTATATAAGATATTCAACCCAATTATTTTGGATAATAAAAAAAAATAAAAATAAAAAGTAACTTATAGACATTCAAAAGTGGTGAATGTGTATAGTTTCAATAGAAGATTAAACAACTTCATCATTGTAAATCAACCGACATGTAATATGGACATTCAAAGGTCTTTCGAATTCGAATAACAAAGATTAAGTTACATATTATATATAGTTCTTTGGTCCATAAAATATATTTAAAATGTAAAACAAAACCTTTATTTTCAAAGATTAGTTTTAACAAAATTGAAATGGACTTAGTTAATAAAAAGGGGATGAAGATTTTGGACGAAAAAAAGGTTCAGTTTCAGGTAATTAGAGGGTTGATTTATGAATGACAAGATCCAGATATATAATAAAAAATTAAATTTTAGTATTTTTTCCAAATATATAATAACTAAATTATGATATATTAGCTAATTGGTTATATAATATATTATAAAAATTGTTTATTCTAAAGAAATTTTATTTTAAAGAAACCTATTTAACTTTTTTCTTTGACTCAGTTCATATTCAATTTAGGGTTTTCAAATATGTAAAAAAAGAAGATGAATATAGTTCATCTTACTTTACAATAAATTCTTTTGTTTCATGCAATCTCTTTATCAACACATTATCTACACCTTGAATTAATGAAGCCATTTGCAAGTTTGTGTTATGATAGATTAATAATTTTGGATGACTTTATTAACGTATGCATATTAAACAAAACACAACATTTTGAAAGTAATTTTATAGAAATGTGATCTCGTAGTAGTGCAACGTTAATAACCAAAAAAAGGGAAATAAGATGGAACTTGTGAATAGCATGGAGGGACATGAAATTGACAAAACTTGTAACATTGAGAATGATTTTAAATTAAGTCAAAGAAACAACTTGTAATGTGAGGGTGAATAAGCTTGGTTTAGTTGTCTAGACGGGGGGCACTTCTCGTTTTTCACATTTTCATCGAATATTTCGTTTGAATGTGTGTTCCGAACCTTGGAAAGAATTTGCACAGTCAGCAGATATGGGGGTTGTTTATTCCGGACGCCTCGTCGTTCAAGCCAACGTCGTTCGGAATAATACGGGAGACTGTGAAAGTTTGACGTGAAGCTAGGAAGTTGTACATTGACACTTTGATATGGAATTTGCAAGTGTCGAACAATAATGTGTTTTAAACTTTCAAGAGTTTTAGTTTTTAGTTCTTCATTGTTATCATCTCCTCTGGGTAAAAAAGGTAACAAAAGTTTGATTATTACTTGTATGGAGGAAGGTGTAGGTGTGTTTTTGAGGTGCAAGGGCATTGAATATACCTCGATGAATGTGTTTATAATTTTAGAAGCTTTCCGTCCTACAAAGTTTGTCCCTTCACGATCAAAAATCACAAATGTTGTTGTCTCTTTGTTGTGGTCACGGGACTCTTACTTCAAAGCGGTAGGTACTTACACATCCATTTGGATACAATTATTTGTTGTTTAGTTTGTGTTTGTGTTGGACATGTCCTTTTCAAATGAAACCATAGTGTGCAAACCTGATGAGGCCGATATTATTGTATTTTAGACACGTGTTGCAGTAGAATGAGGAGCCGAATTTTCCCAACTTTGTGTTACAGCTACTGCACGAGATGTAAGTTACCAACCATATTGTTCGTCGATTGGCATATATTTGTAGCGAGACAGATAAAGCTTGCCGCCTTGTTTGTTTGTTATTGGAAAGTAATTAATAATCTCGGACGACTGTGTTACAGAGTTTAGAACTTGTAGGGGTTATCAGTTTTGAAAAGGGGACTTAGCCTACAAAGTTTTACTTTGGCAGATTCTGTTGTAATTCTTTGATAGTCACAGTTTCCAGTTTTGTAATGGAGTATGATGCGCTTGAAACTGTCGGAGGTTTTTTGTCACTTTGAGATCAGCTGAAATGTGTTTTTGTTGTTATGTTAGTGTCGATTTGGCTATCATTGGGAAATGATGGTAATCATGCAATAACATCAGAGAATATACCTTTTATAAAAACCTTCAAAAAAGAGGGCGGGTAGCTCTGATGTCGAGCTTAGGGTTTACAGTACCTGTAGGAAAATTAGGTGTGCAGTGGGATCAAATATAAGTTGTAGTTGTATTTGGGATTAGTGACATGAAATTGAATATACCTCCTATAGATTTTGGGTTCACAGTAGTGATGAGAATTACTTTTGGCTTGATGTGTGCATTATTCCATCGGGTCCTAAACTTTTCGGCAATATTTCCCCATAAACTAACATAGATTATGTCACACCTGGATATTAAATGTTAGGGTCGTTATCTTGAGAGAGAGAGATGTATTAAGCTTAAAGCTTGCGAGGGCTTACTCTTGATGTTGGAGGGGGTAGAAACACTCTATCACTTGATCTTGTGTCATGTACTTGAGGTGTCATTTCTTTAGTGGATGTCTAGTGGAGGCTGTCACATGAAATTATGCGGAGCTCACCTATGACATCTAAAAAGATGTAAAAGTAAGTTCGTGTTGTGGCGTGATGTTTATGTGCTAAGTATTGTAAATGGGTAAGTATTGGGTTACCGAAGAGGTCAATGTTGGGTGTCAGCAATTGTAGAAAACTCTTGGAAAATCTTTAGTCTAAACTTGTCTTCTTCAATTATGTGATCTGCCGAGTGGTGTTGGGAGGAATGTTGTTTTGTTATTGAAAGAGATGGAGTGTTTGTAGTCGGAGACAGTATGGTAGTACTTCTTGCTGGGATTGACCATGAAGTTTTTCAATTTGTATACTGTGGCCCGCCATCAATTCTTCTTGAAACCGAATTGCCCGGTTTGCTGAAATAAAACCTTGAACTGCATTTCCCTGCAGTCATATTGATACAAAAAAATCAGTGTTGTATATTTAGAAGAAATAGATTTCAATGTACCTTGGAATCAAAGAGGAGGAATTCAATGCCTTATATTCTTCTTGTACGTATTTAAAAGTTTAGAAAGATTATAAGGAATAAAATTCTTTTAAACCAAATGGGCTTGAAAAAGGAAAATCACATCAAAGAGAAACCAAGACATACAAAATCGAAGGCCTAAAATTCTGCAATTGTAGATTCGAGATAGTTTGTGAGCATTGGTCATATATTCATATTCTTTTGTTTCTTTTAAATTCTCTATGTTTGTGATTTTGATTCATAAATCATACTATTGTTTTCTATTTTCAATGTCATTTTAATAGATTTTTTTTGCTTTGCTTGTATTCATATATCAAATATTATATCTATTGTAGTTTAATTGTATAACAGTATAAAAGATAATATAAAAAATATTCTGAAGCATCAATACAAAAAAATTGAATGACATGTCAATGTAAAAGTGCTTTTAAGAAACTTTTAACAAAAAAATTCCGTGATTTATAGAAAGTAAATGATGATGTTACCCTTTCTCAATATATGACGAATTAAAGAACTTATAAGTTAGTCATTTTTTTTTGGGACTAATATAAAATTGGTCACTAAAAACATGTAAGGTTGTAAAATTTAGTCCGTGAATTATGATTTTTTACTTTTTTTTTGGTTACTCTTCGTTGTTGCTTTGTTGGGATCACTGCGAAAACCCATAGTAAAGTAATAATTAAACGAACAAATATGGAAGCTATAGATGTTAAAATCAATTCAAACAATTTTCAAAACCCGCTTAGCAGTATAATCTCGAAAGGAAAAAAGGAAGACAAAGAATTTAAGGGTAACAAAAAGAAAAAAAGAGGTATTGAGATTGTTGTGTACCTAATAAAGCAAGGGGTCGAGAATATTTGACATTGATGATCTTCTAGGAAAACGCTAGGGGGTTGTTTTTTTTCACGTGAAGCCATATTAGTTTGAAACAAATGAAAATATAGAAAATCACTAAAGATTAAACAAATTAGACAAATACTTGCAGTAGGGAACGTTAGAAAATTGAAAGAGAAATTACTGAGAGAAAACATTTTCAAATTATTAAAACCTAATTTAAAATCAGTTGTTCTATAATAATTTAAAATCAGTTGGGCCTTTGGGGGCCCATTTACCACTTACCCCGTTTCATTCGAATTATTTGATTTCCCGCTTAAATTGCATACTTTCTCTAAATCCCTAACTCGAAAACAACAAAAATTAAAAGAACAAAAAAAATCAAATATTAAATTTTCGTTTTTTGAAAAGCCAATTTCGTTGTCTACCTCCGGCGAACTGAGCGACTCATCGGGAACTAACCGACAAGAAGAAGTCGCAATTCGCGCGGTCTGGAACACGTGTCAACACCTAATTGAGCGAAGAGTGTGGGTGGTGATGATGGAGGAGGATGAGCCAATAGGTGAGTTTCGCAGCGGCGAGTCTGAGCTTGACCAGAGGAAATCTGGAACTCCAAGGCTTTACATTAAAGAGCTTGTTATGAGAAACTTCAAATCATATGCTGGTGAACAACGCGTTGGACCTTTCCATAAGGTTAGGGTTTTACTTTTCCTCATTTCATTTTCCAAAATTGGGAGGAACTGGAAGCTGATTAGGTTTGGGTTTTATTGGGGTTTCTCGAATTTGAGGGTATGTTCCATTTCAGTTAAACCCATGCTTTCAAATTTGTGCTTTTGGGTACTTCTAATTGTTGTCTCGAATGACATCAGTATCATTTGAATTTACATATTGTGATTAACCACTTTCAAGATGAATTGGAAAGTTCGATCTACTGAATTTTATTATCTGTGGTATTCGTAATTCAGAGTTTTTCTGCGGTGGTTGGACCCAATGGGAGTGGAAAGAGTAATGTGATAGATGCTATGTTGTTTGTGTTTGGGAAACGAGCTAAGCAGGTAAATTACTCTTGCATTTCCTCTTAGTGCTTGCTTTGACTAAGCTCTGTTTGAGTAATTCTATGTTTATTTCCTATCAGATGCGGCTCAACAAAGTGTCAGAACTAATTCACAACTCAACTAATCACCAGAACTTGGATAGTGCTGGAGTTTCTGTACAGTTTGAAGAGATTATTGATTTGGTAAAGTTTTTGTCTGCTTGCCTTTAGTTGGAGACCTTATTATGAATTATATTGGTTGTTTCGTGACTGTAATTTATTTTATTATTTAAACCCAGGACATTGGTTGTAAAAAGATCTTGATTTTTTTTGACTTTACTGTTTCTGGGATTTTCATTGTTTTTGGCAAAGCTTTCTGGTAATGGGAAGTGTTATTGTGAACTACACAGGAAGATGGATCCTATGAAACTGTTCCCGGAAGTGATTTCATGATTACTCGGGTTGCATTCCGAGATAATTCATCAAAGTATTATATTAATGAAAGGTCGAGCAATTTCACTGAGGTTACCCAAAAAACTGAAGGGGAAAGGAATAGATCTTGACAACAACCGTTTCTTGATTCTTCAGGTTCTAACTTAGGGAAACTGCCTATATATTGATAATTTGTACCACAATTTGTCCTCTACTCATAGTGGTTCTTTGATGCTGACAGGGTGAGGTAGAACAGATATCACTCATGAAGCCGAAAGCACAAGGTCCCCATGATGAAGGTTTTCTTGAATACCTCGAGGATATTATTGGAACTAACAAATATGTGGAGAAGATAGATGAATTAAATAAGCAGTGAGTGATCCTTACATTAAGTATTTCTTTTAAATGACCATTCCCCATGAATTGCGTTTGAGGTGAATTGCTTAAATGGTACGTGCAAATGCATTTGCTTTCTTCTTGTTGCATATGCATATTTGCTTCTTTTTTTTTGTGTGAATGAGTTCATAATTTAATAGGAAGATTGAGATGTAAGTGGTTACTGATTTGTTGGATGCTGTCTTCATAAGTGCAATTGTCCCTCTGAAATATAGGCTTGAAACCCTCAATGAAAAGCGGTCTGGAGTTGTACAAATGGTGAAATTAGCAGAGAAAGAAAGAGACAACTTAGAGGTTTGTAGACGTTTTCCTTGTATTGTATATGACTCGTTTTTTTGTTGCACATTAGGCTAACGTGTCTGTGGAACAGGGTGTGAAAGATGAGGCGGAGACTTACATGCTGAAAGAGCTATCCCATTTTAAATGGCAAGAAAAGGCTACAAAAATGGCATATGAAGATACTCTTACTAAACTTACTGAACAGAAAGAAAGCTTGCAGAGTTTGGAAAATAATCTAAAGGATGAGCGGTAATCGATAATAATTTTTTTTTAAAATATCATGAAATTCCTTCGTAAGAAATATCATAAAATTTCTGATTCAGAGTGCAAATGGATAAGAGTAATAAGGAGCTAAAAGAGCTTGAGTCTGTGCATGAAAAACATAAGAAGAGACATGAGGTGCGCCTGAATTCAGATGTGATCTCTTTTCATGCTCATGGTTGTTGTGGCTAAAGTCATTGTTTATCTCCTTAAATTCTACTAATGGTACATAACCTTGTCTTCTTTTGCAATGATTAGGGTCTTGATAATGAACTTAGAGACTGTAAGGAGAAGTTCAAAGAATTTGAAAGGCAAGACGTAAAGCATAGAGAGGACTTGAAGCATGTGAAACAAAAAATTAAGAAACTCGAGGATAAACTTAAAAAGGTTGGTAGTTTTAAAGTTTTTTTATGTGTGCATAAATCTTACCCGTGTTTATATGCAGGATTCATCAAAAATCAGTGATATGACAAAAGAGAGTGAGGACTCTACGAATCTAATACCAAAGCTTCAGGAAAATATACCAAAGCTGCAGACGGTCTTGCTAGATGAGGAGAAAATATTGGATGAAATCAAAGAGAAAGTAAAAGGTGTGTTATGCTTTAAGATCTAATACCTCAATATCGGTGGCTTGTTATCCTGGGAGTTATTAATAATATTGCAGTAGAAAAGACTTGAATTTGGTAATTTGTTAAACATGCTACTACCTGTTTATGATGCTTAGTTTCAGTTGATTATTTCTGTCAACTTTGTTACAGTTGAAACTGAAGGTTACCGGTCTGAGCTTACAAAAATTCGCTCTGAATTAGAACCTTGGGAAAAAGATCTAATTGTGCACAGAGGAAAACTTGATGTTGCAACATCTGAAAGCGCACTCTTGAGCAAGAAGGTACATCTCATATAGTTATAGAGATTTGTTTCTATATCAGAAATTTTACTTGGTAAGATGAGTTGGCTCATCCTTAAAAGAATTTCTTTAGCTGCTTGGTTAGAGAACACATTTGCCATATATAAATCTTTCTTTATAAGCCTGCTGGAATAGTCTTCCGTCAGAATATTTCAAAAAATTGTTGACGACTATATCTCTGTATTTGTTTGAACATGACCACTTTTCTATTCTAGCATGAAGCTGCTCTGAAAGCCTTCACAGATGCTCAGAGATCAGAGACAGCTCTCTGATATATCAACGAGAAAGGAAGAAAAAGCTGCAGCATCTACCTCTATGAAACCTGATATAGAGAAAAAGAAACATGAAGCAATCGAAGCTCGAAAAGTGGAGGAGGTACTATTATCAAGTCAGAACTGTAATACATGCAGCATAGATGGTGAAACTGAGTGTATACATCTTAACTTCTGCAGGAATCACTAAAAGAACAAGAAACACTTATTCCACAAGAGCAAGCAGCCAGAGAAAAAGTTGCGGGAGCTCAAATCAGCAATGAATTCTGAGAAGAGTCAGGGTGACGTTATGAAAGCTATTTTACGAGCGAAGGAGAACAATCAAATTGAAGGAATACATGGAAGGATGGGGGACCTTAGGTGCCATTGATGGTGAGTACATTGGTCTATCATCTGTTGGTAATTTTGCAGACTGTTATTTTCCTCCGTGTAGTGTAGTATGAGATCGTGAAATTTTAAAATTTTGAAATGACCAAATCTTATCATGTTGGATAATCTTGAGATGTAAACCCACAGTTGCTTGTCTAAATGAATTAACATGTAATACAGCAAAGCATACAATAACTAATATTGGCTGTCCTTTGGCAGTAAAATACGATGTTGCCATATCAACTGCTTGTGCTGGCCTAGATTACATTGTTGTGGAAACGACTTCTGCAGCTCAAGCATGTGTTGAGCTGTTGCGGCAGGGAAATCTTGGCATTGCAACATTTATGATATTGGTATTGCATACCTCTTTCTGTTTATATGCTTCAAATCTTACTAGACTGGCCATTTTCATCAAAATGCTAATTTAAGCAGAAGAATTGATATACATGGTTCTCTAGATCAGAAAATACTTGGTAGGTCTTAGTAAAATATCATATCTAAGTATCTAACTAGGAAGTTAGGAACATATTATGGTGAAACGATGAATCAGCAGAACAAATGCAATAGGTAGCTCTTAGTACATTCTCAAGCGATCTAAATCCAGAGTTTCATATTATCTGAGTTATTGCTCTTGCAAATGCAGAGTGAATAATCCTACTTTAATATTTGTCTTTGCAGGAAAAAACAGAACAGATCATTTACATAAACTGAAGGAGAAAGTGAAGACACCTGAGGATGTTCCCGCGCCTCTTTGATTTGATCAGAGTTAAGGATGAGAGGATGAAACTTGCATTTTTATGCAGCCTTGGGAAACACTATCGTGGGGCAAAGGATCTTGATCAGGTATATTATGTTTGCTCATCAAGCTTGGCGCAATACAAATTTTGCTTTACTGAAATTAATACATATGAATTTAACAACTTTCAGCCAATGTAGTGAAACCCCAAATGGGTAATATCTCTTCTAAAACAAAGTTTCTGTGGACTCAAAGCTGAGCTATTAGATATAACTGTCTTGCTTATTAGGCAACACGTATTGCATATGGTGGGAACAGAGAATTTCGAAGAGTCGTGACTCTTGATGGGCGCTCTCTTTGAAAAGTCTGGTACCATGAGTGGAGGGGGAGGCAAGCCACGTGGGGGAAGAATGGGAACCTCTATCCGAGCCACTGGTGTATCAGGCGAAGCTGTTGCTAATGCAGAGAATGAGCTCTCCAAAATTGTTGTCATGTTAAGCAACATTCGTGAAAAGATTGGCAATGCTGTGAGACAATATCGAGCTGCAGAAAACGAAGTTTCTCGCCTGGAGATGGGAACTGGCAAAAAGCCAAAGAGAGGTACTGTATTCTCTCTTGAGATATGTGATGAAGTTGCTTTAAATGTAATCATATTTTTTGCCATCTTTTAGATCGAAAGTCTCAATTCAGAGCATGATTGCATCGGGAAACAACTGGCTACGCTGGAAGCTGCATCTCAGCCTAAGACAGATGAGATAGACAGGCTTAAAGAGCTCAAGAAAATCATCTCCAAAGGAAGAAAAAAGAGATCGAAAAACTAGAGAAGGGTTCTAAACAGCTGAAGGATAAAGTGTGTGGCATCAGAAATTCGTTTTATGTTTAGATGCATAATATATGAAGTTGTTCCTTTGTATACTATCGCAATTAAACTGAGAGGATCTCTTATTGTAGGCTTTGGAGCTGCAAACCAACATAGAGAAAGCTGGTGGTGAAAAACTGAAAGGACAAAAGGCAAAGGTTGAGAAGATTCAAAGTGTAAGTTTGTCTTTGCTCGTAGCATGCTGTTAGTGAAGTCATATTTAAACTTGTCCTAATTTATTTTGTACATGTTTAGGATATCGACAAAAATAATACAGAGATCAATAGGTGTAATGTTCAAATAGAAACAAACCAGAAAATGATTAAGAAGTTGACAAAGGGGATTGAAGAGGCGACTCGAGAGAAAGAAAGGCTAGAGGGTGAGAAGGATAAGTTGCTGACGACTTTTCAAAACTATTGAACAGAACGCATTCAAGATCCAAGAGATGTATAAAGAAACTCAGAAGGTTTAACTATCCCTAGCACTGTTATCTAGATAGTATTTAGATAACAGTCATAGAACAGTCCTTTCTTTTTGTTGTTCAGTTGATTGATGAGCATAAAGAGGTGCTGTCTGGAGCAAAGTCCAGTTATGAGAACCTGAAAAAGTCTGTGGATGAGTTGAAGGCATCTAGGGTAACAAACAACTAAAATTTTCTTCCAAGCTTGTTGCTATGTTTCCTTACGTTGTTTTCATCATCTAAACTTAAGTTTAATACAGGTAGACGCAGAGTTCAAAGTCCAAGATATGAAAAAAAAATACAGTGAATTAGAAATGAGAGAGAAGGGCTACAAGAAGAAACTCAATGACTTGCAGATTGCACTCACGAAGCATATGGAACAGTAAGTACGGTAAACCCTTCATGCCATGATACCTACCTCATTTAAATCTAAAATGCATCATTCTGTATCGCAGAATTCAGAAAGATCTTGTTGATCCGGATAAGCTTCACGCAACATTGATGGATAACAATTTGAGTGAAGCGTGTGATCTGAAAAAGGCTCTTGAAATGGTTACCTTACTGGAGGCTCAGTTAAAAGAGTTGAATCCAAATCTTGACTCAATCGCTGAGTAAGAATTTCTTTGTTGTTTTCCCCTTCTTCAAACCGGACCCATGTTTGTCTCGCTTTCTTGATAGTTTTCTCTCATTACCTAAAGGTACCGGGAGCAAGGTGGAACTTTACACTGGGCGGGTAGATGAACTCAACTCTGTTACCAAAGAGCGTGATGGCACAAGGAAGCAGTATGATGATTTGAGAAAGAAAAGGTATTCCACAACTCTAGTTTTCTCCGTATCTGTTTCCCATTTCTTTTTCGGTTCATGAAGCTAATCCTGAACTTCAATGACTATGAATTCATATCAGGTTGGATGAATTCATGGAAGGATTTAACACAATATCATTAAAGCTCAAGGAAATGTATCAGGTTAGTTGACCTTTTGACTAGTGTTTACAACTCCATACGCTCAGATAATAGCAATTGTCTGTATAACAATGGTATCCAGATTATATGAAAACTTGCAAGGCAATGATCATTGTGTCTTTCTATGAATGCTGCTGTTCAAATCTTACAACTAGAACATAATTCTATTTTCTTTCGCTAGCTCTTATATTTTATCTATTCGCCTGATAAATTATACCACTAAAATGCTGCAGATGATCACTCTTGGAGGTGATGCAGAACTCGAGCTGGTAGACTCTCTGGACCCTTTCTCAGAAGGTGTAGTCTTCAGTGTGAGACCTCCCAAGAAGAGCTGGAAGAATATTGCAAACTTATCGGGTGGTGAAAAGGTCTTTCTCAAAAAAACATCTTTACACACTTTATTTGAACTCTCCTAAAAGACTTCTCTATCTCTTTACTTACAGACACTTAGCTCACTTGCACTAGTCTTTGCACTCCATCACTACAAGCCTACTCCGCTTTATGTCATGGACGAAATCGACGCTGCTCTTGGTAAACATTTTCACATTCCATTCCATCTCCCAAATTCATATTTGATCCCTTACAAGTACACTTCTTTTCTTACACCAGACTTCAAAAACGTATCAATCGTTGGACATTACGTGAAGGACCGTACTAAAGATGCTCAGTTCATTATCATCAGGTCAGTTAAATCTTCTTCTTTATTCATTACATGAGCACCACAACCATATACAGTATTGAGGACTAATACATGAATGTGTGATATGTCACAGTCTAAGGAACAACATGTTTGAGCTAGCAGATAGACTGGTAGGAATCTACAAAACAGATAATTGTACTAAGAGCATTACAATCAATCCTGGAAGCTTCGCAGTTTGTTCTAAAGCTCCTGCTTCATTCTAGCATATTAACCACTTAATTTAGGTGTATCTGCACGTTTTGAGTACTGCATTGTAATGGCTTGTTTGTGTGGTTTTAGTTCACTTTGGATATGGTGTTTTATGTTAGGATGAACATTTAACCATGTTACAAGTTTATAACCTAACCTAGATACTGTTTGTAAGTAATTGCTTTATTTGGGTTTACTTTTTTGGCCAATCTCTTAATGGTCGATTTCAAAGTCAACTATTTGCAGTTTATTGTATTTTAAAGCAATTTGACTTTTGATTCTACAATGGACATGATTTGACCTCTTCATCCTGTTGTTTGGTCGGACAGGACTTTTAATTAAAAAATTAAAAATCTGAAAAAACATAGAAGATAATGAAAACTGAAAAAGAATTGAACCAGAACTTACTTGAAATAATTTTTCATTATATTAATATTTACGTCCGAGCTAATAAAATACTCCCTCTGTTTTTATATAGTTGATGTTTTAGATTTTTCATAAGAAAACATTAATTATTTTATTTTTTCTAAATAAAATATGTTTTTTTCATAAGTTTTCAATATAATCTAACCAATCCACAAATCAATTTGCAGAATTTAAATAGTCAAAAACACTAGAAACACATTAAATTTTGTCTAGAATTCTTAAAACATCAATTAAAATGAAACAAAATATTTTTCATAAAACATCAAGTAAATAAAAATAGAGGGAGTAGCTATATTATATTTTAATAACTTGTACCAAACTAATAATTTTTAAATAGAAACACGGATTAAGTTTTAGAGGAATTGTTTTGTTCAATTTGTTATATCTTTGAAAATCAGAGTTTGATTCTACATAATTATATTTTATTTTTTCAAAAATTTGATTGACAAGACTCGATTTATAACCATTTTCTTTAATCATTTTTTTTTAACTTACCAACTGTAGAAAAAAGAAATCAAACTTCTGATATCAGAATCATTAGCTGGAACATTCCAACCATCGTAGTAATAACGAGAATTAGTCGGCAAAAAAAAGAATAAAATGCTTATCTCAAAGACATTACAAAATGATCACAAACACTATATAGATACAACAATACAAAGCCTCTTATTATCTTTAAAGTGAGACCCTTTTTATTTTGCAATAATAAGTGAGTGATCTCTACAAATCTTCAATACAATACAGTACAACACATTCAATACAAGATAGATAATAATGAAATACAAATTCCTCATGGTGCAGAAATATCTTCTTGTACAAACTTCTCAAACTCTTCCCTACTTTTTCCATTTGGATTCTTCTTCCATTCTATGAATTTCTTAGATGCCTCTATGAATTTCTCCATGTGAAGCCTCTTCCATTCCTACCAAATCCACACACAATTAAGCATCCAAACACAATTAAGCCACACAACTTTTGACACATAACTTATGAAATCGAGTAGTTTGGAAAGTTTGTGAATGAACCTCAAAATCCCATTCTCCATATAGATCAGGATCATCCTTATTAGCCCAAATAAAGGCTTCAACTTTCATCTTCTCAGATGTATCCTGAATCAATAGAGATTAAAAAGGTTAAATCTTTTAAGCTTAAGCAATTCTCAGGTTTTAAAGATGATGATATTGGAACTTACAGTCAATTCAACTTCAACTGTCTTTCTCTCATATTCAGCTCCTTCAATCATATCTAAATTCTCTAATTGAGCATCTGTTAATCCAGTTAGTACCTTTCAACAAAGAGTCCAAAATCCAAAGTTGAAATCAGAAAGACAAAAACAAACACAAAAAGTTTGGAAATTTAAGATCCAATCATAGAGATCCAAGGATTAAAGAAGAAAAATCGAATTTTTGATGTCAAACCTTGCCGTTGATTACTCCATTTTCAGATGGAGAGATACAAGGATGCAAACGTCCTTTGAGTCTATACAGATGACTGCAAATAAGAAGCAAAACCCAGAAATTAGATTTAGTAAAATCTTAATGAAATCTAATCAAAAGAATAGAAGAACTTACTAGCCCTGAAGTTTGGCAGAGTGTACATTCAAGGATTAAACCAACGACGTCTGGTTCCTGAAAACTACCGTAGACGAAAACGTTATGCGACGGAGATTGATCAGAAGTTGTCATCTTTCTCTTATTGATATTTTTCAGAATTATTGGGAGATAGATGAATGAATGAGTGACTGCTCTATTTATTGTACTTCTGTTGTCGTATGCAATTTTGCAAATTTGGCCAGCTTTTATGACTTTTCGTATTTTTTTCGAATTTAATAATCATTTATGATTTGCTGGCTGCTTTTTATAGGATCGAAGACCAAAATGCCTCCAACAATTTAAAGTCAAAGTCCATTGATGCTAGCAAATACTAATCATTTATATGTTTTTGGAAAATGTATTTTTCATAATCTATATTAACATACTACATTTATAATATATTGGCAATTGTTTGGTGGTTCAAAAGCCTCATCATCGAGGTTTCATCAAGCGGGAGTAAGAGAGAATTTGTTTAAATTCCAAAAATCTACTAAATCTTATGTGAGGACATGAAGAATAAAGTTATGGTGTTTTGGTGTTATGCCTTTCGTTATGTCGAATTGTTCAGTTTGCGATATTTGAATTTTTATGGCAATGTTGGGGCTCTAGTATTACCCTAGTTGGGGCTTGTCTCTGTCAAGAAACTAGCAGTGATTTGTCCAAAAGATTTCTTGATTATCGATGTATGCCACAAAACTGCTCTTATACTTGTTTACACAAACCCTAATATAAACGTAATACATAAGTAATTACAACCATAGGCCCAAATATGGCCCAACAACCCCCCCCCCTCAAGATGAAGTGTGGAGATTTCGAACACCCATCTTGTGAAGAAACGCTTCAAACTCTTTTTTTACGAGAGCTTTAGTCAAAATATCTACTAGTTGTGATGTTGTAGAGACATGTTGTGGGGCAATGGTCCTTCTGAGTATCTCATCCCGAATAAAATGACAGTCATTCTCGATATGTTTAGTACGTGCATGAAAAATCGGGTTCTTGGCAAGACTAATAGCAGACAAACTATCAGAATATATAATAGTAGGAGCTGTAACATCAATACCCAGAGCGGGAAGTAACCCATGCAACCATAAAATCTCACAAACTGTATCAGCCATAGCACGGTATTCTGCTTCTGCAGAGGACCGAGATACGACATCATGTTTCTTCGCCTTCCATGAGATAGGCGAACCTCCCAACTGAATAAACCAACCACTAAGTGACCTCCGTGTTATCGGGCATGCACTCCAATATGAATCACACCAACTAGTAAGAACCAATGGACTATTAGCGCGAAGAAAAATACCTTGGCCGGGGCTATTCTTGAGGTAACAAAGGACTCATAGTGCGGCTGTCCAGTGATCCTCTTTCGGGTTGCTCATAAATTGGGATAATATATGAATATCATAGGAAAGTTCAGGTCTCGTGACCCCAAGTAGATAAGTTTACCAATTAACCGGCGGTAGCAAGTCGGGGTCGGAGAGGTCTTTACCTTTAGCCAGTGCCAAACAATGGTTTTAAACCATTGGAAATGTCACGGGTTTCGCTCCAAGTAAGGCCATTGTAGTCAAAATGTCAAGCGTATACTTACGTTGACATAGATAAATTCCCGTCTTGTTTTTTGCTACTTCGATGCCAAGAAAATAACGGAGTTGGCCAAGATCTTTCATATGAAAGCAATTACTCAAGTATGTTTTGAAAGTATCAATCAAACTCACCGAACTACCCGAGATAATCAAATCGTCCACATAGACGAGTACATGGAGAAAATGATTCGAATATGAGAATGTAAAGAGAGAGTAGTCGGATACATCCTGAATGAAACCATACTCCTTTAATGCTGTACCTAACTTAGCGAACCAACAGCGAGGAGCTTGTTTAAAGCCATATAGAGATTTCCGTAGACGATATACTTGTGTCTTATCATCAGTCCGAAAACCCGGAGGAAAATGCATGAAAACTTCCTCATTAAGATCTCCATGTAAGAATGCATTGTGAACATCCATTTGATGAACTTCCCAATCATTCGATGCTGCTTGTTGCAAAAATGCACGAACTGTAACCATCTTGGCAACCGGTGTAAATGTCTCATTATAATCAACACCCTCAGTTTGATTGTTTCCAAAAACAACAAGACGTGCCTTATTTCGTTCAAGCATTCCATCAGCATTATATTTTAACTTAAAAACACACTTACTTCCCAATGCTTTCTTTCCTTGAGGTAGTGCTTCAACTGTCCAAGTACCATTTTCCTCAAGAGCATTAATCTCCATTTGAATAGCATGTCTCCAGTTATCATCAACAATCGCAGCGTTGTAATGTTGCGGCTCAACACCTGAAGTAATTGCAAATAAATATGCTTGAAACTTGTCAGAAACGAGAACTGCTCAAGAAGTTAGTGATAGGATATGATGTTGCTGATGAATATGGATGATGAAGGAGCGTAGTAACATAGTATGCGAGAAAAACCGGTGGAGCTTTGGCACTAAGACCTCTGCCTAGTTGTTCGATCTCAACAGAATTCGAACCTCCCGAGACGGAGTTGATGCATGATTAGGATCAGGTGAAAAAGAAGAGAGATGAGCTGCTTCGGGGTTTGATGATTCACGGATCACGTCATGTGCTGACGGGAGGAGAGGATAATGTTCTGTTTTGTGTTCCGGGACCAAAACAGGATCGCTGTGATTTCCGGTTGGGAGAGATTATGCTGAATCATTAAGAAGCTGATCATCTTGCTGCAATGTTACAGGAGGAAGCAAAGGTAATTCACCAATATCAGACCTTGAATCCAATTTCTCCGTGTCAGAAAAAGGAAAATATTTTCTGTAAACTTAATATCACGTGAAATAGAGACCTTCTTTGTCTCAAGATCATGTATTCGACATCCCTTCTTCGCAGAAGGGTAACCAAGAAAAACTGATTTGTTGCTCCGAGATGCGAATTTGTCACCACCATGTTTTTGATTGTGAGCATAACACAAACAACCAAAAGCCTGTAAATGTTGCAATGGTGGTGGACGACCATAAATGAGTTCGAACGGTGTCTTACCGTTAAGAAGATTTGTCGGTGTTCGGTTTATAAGATAACTTGCTGTCATAGCACAATATCCCCAAAATTCTATAGGTAGATTGGATTGGAAACGAAGTACTCTCACGACATTGAGAATATGCTGATGTTTCCGCTCAACTCTACCATTCTGTTGTGGAGTTCCCACACAAGATGTCTCGTGTACAATGCCTTGTTCCACAAAGAAATTCCGTAGACATAAGAATTTGGATCCATTATCACTGCGAAGAGTTCGAATCCGAGTGGAGAATTGGCGTTCAACAAGAGCCATAAAGTTTTTGAGCTGTGTAGACGCTTCTTGCTTGGAAGTGAGAAGATAGATCCATACCGCACGAGAGTAATCGTCAACAATGGTTGAAAAATATCATGATCCACAAATTGTTGGAGTTTGATAAGGACCCCATAAATCACAGTGTATTAAATCAAAGACCTTGTGAGTTTTGGTAGTACTCAAAGGAAATGAATCTCTAGTATGTTTTGCCTGAATACAAATCTCACATGAATGTGAATTGTTTGAACTACTAGAACAAGGAAGCCTTAATAAATCCAAAACCATATAAGAAGGATGTCCCAACCGCTGATGCCACAACTTAGAAGGCTGTGGTTCCACTCCATGAGCCATTTATGCACTCGCGACACTTTTAAGAAAATATAATCCATGTTTTTGTTCACCCGCTCCAATCACCATCAGCGAAATGCGATCATGAATCACACACAAACGATCAATTACTTGGAAGACATAACCACTATCACGAGTCAGCTGAGAGACGGAGATAAGATGACACTATAGTTCGTCAACTAGATACACATTAGAAAGACGAAGAGATGATCCCATATAGACTGTTGCTTGTCGAGTGGAAGTTGTGTATCGACCATCAGGTAGCTTAATGAGAATATGAGGCATATCACAAACGTTACTCAAATAATTCAGAGGTCTTGTCATGTGGTTAGAAGCACCCGTATCAATAATCCATGACTCATAAAACGACTTACCATTCAGCTTTTCTGTTGAGTCGGTGTTTCGATCTTTGATCAGATTAACCAAAGTCTTCCATTGTTGATCATTCAGACCGCTCAAACCCAAACAATCCGCATCGGTAATCTGTGTGTTCATTGCTGTCACCGAACTCCTCGATGAGCCATTCACGTTCGAAGGCCCACCTTGTGCGGATTCGGTTACACCACGAACACGACCCGACGAGTTAGAACTCATAACAAGAGAATTTTGAGAGCTTGCATTTGGTTTAGTTTTTGGTTTCTCCACCCACCAATCAGGATATTCCGAAAGCAATTATCATCAAAATGTCCAATCTTATCGCATATTTTGCAAGTGTGAGAGTGATGATCTGGAATAGCAGCCACACTTCGCGAGTGTGTTTGAACCGCAAAACTAGCTCCATCAAAATGGTCATTGTGATATTGACTAGCCAATTTCGATTCATCCTCCTGTTGTAACACATTGTAAGCTTCTTCTAGAGAAGGCAAAGGAACCCTAGAGAGCAGAGTTGACTTCACCGTGGCGTATACAGTTTCGTCAAGCCCCATTAAAAGTTGGTGAAGTTTGTCCTCCTCACATTCTTTACGCACCTCGTCCATGGTCTTCGCTTGTTGATGGTCCGCGAGACTCTTCCATAATCCAATTAGCTTGCCGTAGTATTGATCCAGAGTAGATCCCCTTTGTCTACACGTAGCAAGCTCCATTTTCAATCTTTGAAAACGTTGTCTGTTTTTCACGCCGTACCTTTTCTGAATATGAATCCAGAGTTCATGAGAGTCATCAAGATGAGCGAAGGGTCAGCAATAGTTTCTTCAATAGTAAGTTTCATCCATGACACCACCAAAGCATTATTTGCGGTCCAATCTTCATAATCGATCGAGTCTCTATCTGGTTTTTGTATTGCACCAGTCGCAAACCCAAACTTCTTCCTTGCCATAAGAGCTAAACGAATAATCGTCGACCATGCGTCATATTTGGACCGCGCAACAGAGGACGTGAGATGACGCTTCCTGGATTATCACCAGTCGTCAGATCATAGGGCGAGACTGTCCTGCATTTCAGATCAATCACGCCGGAAGTTAAGAATGAAGGAGGAGGATTGATTGTAGCATCAAGATTCATCATGATATAAGAGAGAGTTTGTGAATAAAGAAGTAATATTACGAAGTCAAGATCGAGAACAGAGAACAATTGCGGAAGAAAAAAAAATTGAACCGTAGATCACCATGTCAAGAAACCAGCAGTGATTTGTCCAAAATATTTCTTAATTATCGATGTATGCCACAAAACGACTTTTATACTTGTTTACACAAACCTTCATATAAACATAATACATAAGTAATTACAACCATAAGCCCAAATATGGCCCAAAAGTCTCATCCGTTGTTTGGACCTTAGTTTCTGAAGATTTCAATGTTGTCTGTCAGTTTTAGTCTTGTTTAGTTGTTGGTAACATTTCGAGTTGAAGGACTACAAATCTGATGTAACTAGAAGGTTGGGATCATTCCTACCTCTTTTCTATTTTATATATGATAAAAGAAAAAAAAAGTATTATTTATCGCTAAAAAACATATGACTATTGATTTCTTTTTTAATCTACTTTAGTATAATGTGCTGAGTTCGAATACTATCCAATTTAAATTGAATTCATTTAAGTTGTGAATAGATTCAATAGTTGACAAAAAATACTATTTCATGAAGTGATAATAAATACAAGTTATTTGCTTATAGTAGATAAATAACATTCAATAACATTTACCAAAACCTTAAAAAATAAAACATAGATTAAAATTAGACAAAAACTAATGAATATAAAATTTCCTTTAAACTGAAAAATATAATTTAAAGGAATTTTGTGAGTATACGTTTCTTTAGGAAATGCGTTTCTTTAGGAAATGCGTGAACTCTCTCTTCTGTTTATGATAACCTAGTTTTCATAATCAAAAGTTTATGAGAGGTGACATGGTGGCTCCTTTAGCTCCGGCGGGGTCACCTCTCCCTCCATGTCCTTGTTTTCTCTTGGTTTTACTTATGTTTGGGCTGAATGGATATCTCTAATCATTGGCGAAGGAGTTTCTCCAGTGAAATTGTCAGATCTATCATAAGAGTTTTTGGAGGCTATTCTTTGTCATCCTCCTCATTCGGCGAGTTCTAGTGAGGCGTGAGGCTATAACTTGGTCATGGAGGTAGCTCGAAAGTTTTCACCGTTATCGGTGGTTCTTTGAACTTTGGTGGTAGATTTTGTTTTGCTTTCCGGTCCTATGGTCTTGATTGGTTATCTCTTTCTTTTGCCTCTTAGTTTTCATTATTTAAGTTGGTTATTTAGTGTGTTTATCTTAGATCTGGTTGGTTAACTCAATCTCAGTTAGAGCTTAGTTAATGCTTCTATTGGATGAGTAGTGGGTAGTTTCTCCGATTTTGAGATGTTACTGGTCTCGTCTGAGTTCAATTAGTTCCGGTTGACTCTTTTTGCTCATTGTCTGCATTTTCAAGATTTGATTGAGGTCTAATTTTATCATAGTTTCTAGTTAGGCGTTTACTTGGTCGTTTGACACCTTGTTGGTTGCTCGTTTTCGACTTTGCAGTATCCGAAATATTTGTGGGTTATAATTCTTCCGGAGTAGGATCCTAGATCTTTAATTTGAGGCGTCTATTCGCCATAGGAGGATGCGCAAGCTGCTCTAACCTTCTACATTATGGTAGCATAACTCAACCATCTTGATGTAGCAGTTTATGGAGTTCTACTCTGTTTTTATTTCAATGGCTACCCTTGTTTGGGCTTTGTTTCCATGGATATCTTCTTTTCCTTCCGACTTTAGTATCTTCTCGATGTAATATTCTGCTACTTTCTAATCAATCAGTCGAAAGAAAAAAATCCCTTTAAACTCCGTTTCCTTTTTTTTTTAATCTAGCTATAGGTGGCTCTCATAGTTCTGGTGTCGATACCGCTCATGGTATCAGGTTACGTCATATCCAGAAGGAGAGTGAGGTTTTTTCTGGCGGGTTTAGAACATATTCACAATTTTTTTCTGGACTGGCTTCTCTTGTCTTAGACTAGGCTATATTCACAGTTTTTTCAACTAGTCGATTAATATCGATTACGTAATATCCGAAAGGAAGTGTGAGTTTTTTTTCTTACCGAATCTGAACATAATTTCAATTTTGAAATACACATATTCACTGTAAGAGATTTCATCATCCACTTCATTTCTTATGGTTATGTACAGACCTCAATTATATGTGCTTGGAGAATGATAATTTAAAATATTTTTTTTGTCAATACTGGACCACAACTGACCTGTATAATAACCAAATTTCTACATAATGTAGATAGTGGAATTTGATCACTGGTTGTACAAAAGACCTTATGACATTGAGATTTAAAGCTACTCATCTTTTTCTTCTCATTATACAAAAGTGGCAATATAATAGTGATCTTGAGATTTGAGCAACCTGAGGAATTAGATTCTTTTGATGTGATAATTTTTATTGGGTTCATAATTAATAATATTAGACCACCATTATCAAATGTTTTTTAAGGATTTCTTAACTTATTTTATTATTGAAAATTTAAGAAACTCTTAAGAAATCTTATGAAAGTTTCTTATTTAAAAAAACTCTTTAATGGTGTTTCTTAGCTTATTTTATTATTAAAATACATTTTTTAACTCACCTTTTCTTATATATAATCATTTAATAATATTTAAGAAACTCTAATAATAATTCTCCAATAATGTTGTTCTTATATCCTTGACGTTTCCAAGTGTTATATTTGTGAAGGAAATAACTGGAGAAGAACAGACGATAACAACAGAAGCTCCACATCAATAGACAGAAGCTCCCATCAATAAGCAGAAAAATGAATGAGTGACTGACTGCTCTATTTATTGTACTTATAATCTATTGACTAATAATTTGGTCAATTTAGGCTTTTGTTACTTTTTGTATTTTTCCGAATTTTGGGGCTGATTGGTAAGGACTGGCAGCTTTGAGGTTTTTGTTTTAGGATTTAGGCTGTAGATTTTTTTTTGAAATTTTTTTAGCTGTAGAAATTTATTTTGTAAAATTCATATCACCTCCCAAAGGTCCACCATACTTGGCTCCAAAGTTTGGAAGAAAAACACAACCATATCTTAAGAATTTGGACAAGCCCTTCAAGGGTATTGCTGTCAACAGGCTATTTGACTTTACATGCTTCAATCAGATTTTTGAAACACACCCTTCCCCATGAGTAGTTCTCCGAACTCAGCCAGATTCATTACCTTACTAGATAAACGAAATGAGATTTCTTTTGATGACTAAAATCCTTTGATGTACGACGCATAGATACAAATATTACCTAGCCTCATCAGGTATTCCCAAGACCATGTATGACACAACTCACATGCAACAAACAAATCTTGTGTAGTTGGTCCAACTCTCAGAGGAACTCCAAGAAGACCCCAAAACTCTTTCATCTCACCACTCTCTTCGGTCTCTGGAGGATCATCAACATCCTTCACATAACTACAATCCATGTCAGTGAGATGTCTAAACTCATTCAAAGATAATCTCATTGGTTGTTCGCCTATAGGATACCACATCTCATAATTTTCCTACACTCCAACATCAGAGTGTAGATACAGTAAACAAATCTTGATGTCCAAAGCAAATCCAGCTCATGAAATTTCACAAACACACCCAACTTAGAATTGCGTAGTTCATCCCATTCATCTTCTCTTAATGCATTCGACAATGCATTCATTAGTTTGGTATTTCCAGCATAATAGTTAATATCTTCTTGCAGGTGGTACTGGTTCTTTACCCTTAGTGTACCGCCGTAATGGAAACTCGGGGGTGTCCATAACCTGTAAAAGATTGGATAATAATTTAATTGAGATGAATCTACAAAACCAGATAAAACTACAAGATTATTCTACAAGATAAAACGACAAGACAACTCTACAAGCATATCTCTACAGGATAACTCTACACGATAGCTCTACAAAACATGCCTACCGGAGAAATCGAAGAGATGTAAAGACGAACATAGAGGTTTAGAAGCCTCACTGGAGAGCAAGGCACCAGCGGTGGTTTGAGAGAGTGAAAGAAATCTGCAAAAAAAAAATCAAAGCTTTCAAAATACAAAGAAGAAATCGTGAAAAGATATGTAAATACGAAGAGAGAGTTTGAGAAGTCTCATCGGAGTTCGCAAGAGAAAAGTAAGACGCTGCGGGTGTTTGAGAGAGAGAAATATGCAAAACCAAATCAAACCTTTCAAAAGACAAAGAAGAAATCATGAAAGAGATGTAAATACGAAGAAAGAGTTTGAGAAGCCTCACCGGAGTTCGCCGGAGAAAATGAAGACGCCGACTGTGGTTTTAGAGAGAGAAGAAATCTGCAAAACAAAATCAAAGCTTTCAAAAGACGAAGAAGAAATCATGAAATATATGTAAATACGAAAAGAGAGTTTGAGAAGCCTCACCGGAGTTTTGCGGAGAAAAGGAAGACGCCGACAGTGGTTTTAGAGAGAGAGAGAGATCTGCAAAACAAAGTCAAAGCTTTCAAAAGACGAATAAGAAATCGTGAAAGAGATGTAAATACGAAGAGAGATTTTTAAAAGCCTCACCTGAGAAGCCTTGTTAGAGAAAATGAAGGTGTCGGCGGCTAAGTTTGAGAGAAAGAGCATATCGTGGAATCGAGAGAGAAAAAGAAGACACCGCCGTTTGAGTTTTTTTTTTCTTACCTTCCTTGTAAAATACCTTATATACCTAGGGTAAAATGTGTGTTGTGTTTAGTAAATTTAAAATCTACAAACCAAATTAAAAAATGTAGACCGTACATAACGTCTACACAACATAACAAATTTAAAATGTAGACCTTGAATAAGGTCTACACAACGTAAACAAATTTAAAATATAGACCTTAAATAAATTAAACAAAACGTAATAAATTTAAAATGTAGACTTTAAATAAAGTCTACAAAATGTAACAAATTTAAAATATAAACCTTAAATAAAATCTACACAAACGTAAGAAATTTAAAAATGTATACCTTAAATTAAAGTCTACAAAACACAAAAACCCAATTTAAAAATGTAGACATAAAATAAAGTCTACAACACATATAAACCAAATTTTAGAATGTAGACCTTATTTATAGACTTTAAATTTCAAAATATAGATCTTAAATTATACATTTAACTTAATTATATTTTTGAATTAAATTTTAATTTTAATACTTTCCAAATACTTATATTTTGGTCGTATTAGTGATAAGTACAGAAAGTGGTGTATTAGAAATTTTCATTAATTTTCTACATTTAATTTTCTTAAATATTCTGCATTAATATCAGTAC
>JAKUCM010002386.1:0-68049 GCA_023374145.1 Lepidium sativum | reverse complement strand
ATTGGAAGAGGAAATTGAAAGTGTAAGAGACGAACCAATTACTAGACCAGCTCGTTAGATTGCATAGAGTCCCTGCTGATCCCTTTATATTTATTGGTGTCATCTAATTATGAAAAACAATCATTAGATTTATTTTAAAGGAATGATTACTTTTATATAGCTTACACATTTTTCCCAAATCTATCTAATTTAATGTAATAAAACTTATTAGTACTGTCTAATTATTCATAATCTGATTGTGATCATATTGAAGAAAAATAGTTACCTCGGAGACCATGACCCATGGAATACCTCCCATTCCAATTGTGATCGAAGTGAAGAAAACCTGCAAAACAAAAATTGGTAAATAATATTTTGTAGCCGACAAAAAATAAATATGTAAGAATTATATGATATTTTCGGACACAAAATTAAGTTATTACAGAGTACACGTACCAACAGTCCCATTAGCGTTGAAATCGGAGTGTAATTCTCAAGTAAAGCATAGCTCTGCAAAATTATTTTGATTGCTTTAATCATATTATAAAACCATATAGATTTTTCTTTTATTAATATAATTAACTTTAAAGATAAAAACCTGAAACAAAAAAGATAGTCCTGTGATCAATGACCCCAAACACATCATCACCGTCGCAACCTGCAAATAAATAAAACAAAACTACGTAAGTTTATGATTAACTCACAATATATTATATATAGTTTCACTTATTAATTAAAATGATTTTAAAAAAAAAAGCAAATAGTTACCGTTAAAAGAGATCGTCTTCCATATTTATCCACGATTACTATTCCAATAACGCTTGTCACAGATTGCACTGCGCTCGCTATCATTACTCCAATGTTGTTCGGAAACCCTATGGAACGATTGAAATGCATATTAATTTCTTTTTAGGAATTATATTATACTTTTCTAAAATATATAGCAGTTTTCGAGTAAGAGACGTCTTAAATTTAAAGAATACCAGATTTTTGAAAAATCGAGCTCATGTAAAATGTATAGCCATTGAGACCTCCGAGTTGTTGCAGTACTAACAGTCCAATTCCCACCTACAAAAATCAATACAAAAGATTAAGAAACACGTTTTTATTTTCGAAACTAAAATAAATTACTTACGGTTATAACACGAGAGTATCGTGGTTTGAAAAGTTCGTAAAAGCCATCTTCTTTGAATTCATCGAGATTTTGCATATAGTTCTGAAATAAATAATCAAACACGTTAAAGTGTTATAAATTGTTTTATGGATTTTTGTTAAATTTTCAGTTTTCTTTAAATAAATTGTTTTAAATACTTTGATTTCTGAAGCCTCTTTTTTGATATCAGTGTTGTTTCCTCGTAGGCGTTGGAGTGCAGCTTCTGATTCTTGTACTCGATCATTTCTAGACTATACATTATAAAACAACAAAATGTACTTAATTTAATCATAATTATTTCTTAATAATTAATTCATGTTCAGTAGTAATAATTAAAGAGCTAGATAGAAAAAATGAATGTACCAGCCACCTAGGAGACTCCGGTATAAAGTATAAACCGATAAATTCTAAAACACAAGGAACCGTACCTGCACAACTCCAAAACACCAAATATAACTATCTCTTTCAACTTTATCTCATTTTTAGTTATAATTTAAAGTTACTACAAAGTTTCAAAATTTAATCAAATAGGAAGAGTCCAAGAATTTGTTTTACTTATGAGGGCTAAGTTCTGCCATGAAATTATTGATCCAATGAGGAAGGTGATGGCGACACTTGCACACATTACCAGCTATCAATTTTAAAAATAAGCCATAAAGTAAATTAATTAAATATAAAAAAAAACATATAAGTATATGTATTGCTGTATATCAATAAAAATACATTACCGAGTTAATGGCAGAGAAGGAGCCTCTGACTTTTTTAGGTGCGATTTCGACAATGTAGACTGGTACCTATGTAGATTAGGATTAGATTTGGAGTTTAATAAGGTTTTTGGAGAATGTGTCAATTAATAAACCCTAATTATATTAACGTACCACGTAAGAAACGACGCCAGCTGCGACTCCGAGCAAAAGTCTTCCGATATCAAGGGACCAAGTCGCCTTCAATAATAATAATAATATACTTTATTATTATTTATTTATTATAATCAAGCCAAAACATACTCCCTCCGTTCCATATTACTTGTCATTCTACAATATTTCATATATATTAAGAAAATAGTTAAACGTTCTATTATGTCTTTGATTGACTATTAGAATTTCAAACTATTTAATACTTTATTTATTTAATTAGGGGCAAATGAAATCATTTTATATTAAAAAATGCATTGGAATATGAAAATAACAACTAAAATGAAACAATAAATTTAACCTACAAATAATATGAAACAGAGGGAGTATTAATTATCTATTCAAGTCCTCTCAACTTTTGATTTGAAATATCTTTATCTATTTTTTTCTTTGTTTATAATATTATCAGTCGTGTATTATTTTGGTAAACATTCAAACGATTAACGTAATACCACATGATCAAAAACAAAGATTATTGACATTAATAAAAATTGAGATGTGAAAATTGATCTTTACTTACCTTAGAGAAGGCGACCATGAGCCAACCAACCATGCAAAATGTGTTTGACACCCACAAAGCCTGTGGTAGATCGATCATTCATTAAAAAAATGGATAAAAATATATATAAATGCGTAATAGAAAATTTGTAATATAGTGATGATGATAAATGAGTTTCTAAAAATGGATAAAAATAAAAGAGCTTACGCCTCTTCGACCAAAAAGATCAGCAAGTCTTCCAGACATAGCAGCTCCAACAAGTCCACCAATTGTTAACACGGATCCAAAAAATGAGAACTGCATCCATTTAAGGAAATATCTATTAATCAACTAATTATAATTCCTATTTAAATGAAAGTTTTCTCATATCTAACAAAACTTGATTACTATGATCAATAGCATATACTCTTACGTAATATACCAAAAGAAACACATACTTTTTAAGTGCACAATCTAACCTGACCTAACTGCGTAATTAAGGATCATGTAATACTTATCTAATACTTAATTTGAGTTATAGCTTAAAGAAAAAAAATTAACTAGAGAATGATTATGTAAAGTTGATTATCTAATTAATATATTCAACATCAACTCAACACTGACCTCGGCCAAAGAGAGGTTAAGTCCTTCCATAATCCCGGTTTGAGCTGGTGATGTAAACCCGGCCTGCCAATAAAATCATGTGGTTTTTACATTAGCCATAAACAATGTCGCTTTTTGCGACAGCTTAAATTATTTTTTAATAAATTATTCTATTAATTTGGACCTTTCAAACAAACAACAGAAAGAAACATTTTCTATTCTATAAGCATCTCTAATAACTAATAATTTTTATATCTGTCTTACTTATTAGACACGGTGGGCAAGAAACAAAGAAATAGTATTATGTCGATAACTAATATTTGTAATACTATTTTTTCCAGTAACTAAAAGTTAGTCTTGTAAAAAAAAAAATTCAATTTTTCTGATCAATATATATCTTTGCTAATTAACACTGGAAAACATAGTTAGATTATATTTATGCTGTCAAATTACCGTATAACCTAACACAAAAAAAAAAGAAGAAGTGGAGATGAAGAAAATTACGGCAGTGCCATAGGAGAAGGTGCCACAGAGAGCAGTGAAGGTTGTGAAGAGTAAAACTAAAGTGACTGGACCGTCACCGTCGACATTTAGAGGAAGCCCATCCTCGGATTCAATGTCTTCATGAATTCTAATTTTCTGAAGCAGTGGCTCCTCCATGGATGATAAGTGTGACAGATATTGAAGAAAAGAGAGATTGAGAAGAAGGAGAAGAAGACTGAGTTTGTTTTCGTTGTTATAATGGAGACTGAGTTTCATTAGGCAAGGTTTATATGTGGAATAAAAATTTGAGATGGACAAGATTATGACGTGCAAGTCTCAACCAAAAATAACCTTTTATACTCTAATTTATTTGAACCATTTTTATATGCATTAATTTATGCTATTCTCTACAAACAACTTGTCAGGTTTTAGAATGCGTAGGCAAATTTTAGTTTATGTTATAGAACTTCCGTAGTTTCATTGATTTTCAATATTATAACAACATCTTCATGCTGTTCAAGAATTTTTATGATATCTATAAGTACAATACAATGTACATTTTATATTTTTACCAATCATATTACATATAATTACAAATAATTAAATTTTAATTCCACCAAATACACATTAAAGTAAGAGCACAAAAATAATATCATATTCGTTGAGATCATTACTTTAATTTAGGCGTGGATCTCTGTAAATATATACATATAAAATTAGATCTATACTAAAAAATTTGGATGAACAAACCACCTAAGAAATTATGATTACGATCATTCTTTTAGACGTCACAAACAAGTATAGGAGGGTATCATTTTTTTCTCCTTTTGTCTTCATCGCTACCGATAAATGATCTCTTTATTATCTTCTTTCTTTTCTGTTGTTTCTCTCACTCTGCAACCGCTACCATGTGAAGCTCCACCAAGTACAATAGATAGTGATATGTGTACATTTAAACTAGTTTTAGAAGCCATTTACCATCCATTTTACATTGATTTATCTGGTGTTTGTACTATTTTATAGTCTTTCTAGCTCATTTACATACTTAGGGGCTTTTGCATAAACATTTTTCACACATTTTTCATTGGAATTCTAATTAGATACCTAAAGAAGCATTTGAGGATCAATTTGGAGCATAAGGAGGAGATGAATGTGCATACAAGGTCAACACATGACCAGAAACGTCGAACTCAAGCACCAAAAGCTGATTTTAAGGACTTTCAACCACACTCGGCCAT
The DNA here is from genome assembly GCA_023374145.1 of Lepidium sativum. Classification (NCBI taxonomy): domain Eukaryota; kingdom Viridiplantae; phylum Streptophyta; class Magnoliopsida; order Brassicales; family Brassicaceae; genus Lepidium; species Lepidium sativum. The sequence continues at coordinate 63,201 of JAKUCM010002386.1, read as the reverse complement.
GAGACTTGACCAAACATAGTCGATTTCACCTTCATTTGATCATAATTGGCTGAATCCATGCTCCAAAATGCTAGTTTGAAATTTTCACATACACTTGACCACTCCACTCGACCAAACATGGTCGAGTCGGCCATTTCCAATACTTTGACCAATCTTATGTTAAATTTTTTAAGTATGATTTTCCAAAAGGGGTATAATTACCGCTCTTAACCCACATAAAAACTTGTCCATATCTTTGCCTCTTTGTTCTTGAGCAAAAGACCACAAAGCTCTCTCTTCTTTTGTAATTAGATGTGGATTTTAATGTTTAGTATTTAGCTCTGATTTTTATCTCATTATCATCTTTAAGATTATGTACTTTATTTTATTTTATGGGTTTATGCATTTTGTGATGAAGATTGAGTAGATTTTCTAGGGTTCTTGAGGAAATGAATTAGATTATAGTGAATTTTAGTTTGCTATGTTGTTTAAGGATATAATAGCTTAAATCTCTTATGATATGGTGTCTTTTATGCTTTTTCATCTTGAGAAAGAGAAATATGAGTTTAAGCATTTGAGCACCCACAAGGTGTTTGATGAAATGTTTCACTAAACCAAATTCAGAAATTTTCATGCATATCTCAAGAGATTGATTATCTAGGGTGTTAATTGACTTTAGAAAGTTGTTTCTTTATGCCTACTTGATTATAAATCGCTAATGAGAGTCAGGTCAGATGGTAGTTTGGTTGAGATTGTTTTTCATAAAAATGAGTTCAATTGCTTGTGAACTTGTTTTCTAGAGATCACCTCTTATGAGTTTGTTAGGCAACCTACTATATTTAAGTGAATCTTTGATCCATTATTCTCATTCCTCAAGACCCATTCATTCTCTTATTGCTCTTGCTTGTTTTGTTTCATTTGCTTGGTTAATTGCTAGTGTCATTCTGTTTTGCTTGTTCTCTTGTCTTTTGTTTCATGTTATTTTCATTGCATTGTGTTCACTTAGGTTGCTAGAACTTCCCCTTATTATTTGGCTTGAATTAGTTGAATATGATACATTATGATTGTTAGTATTTCTCACCATTTTGGATACCTTATGTGCTACATCAACATAATAGTGCATTATGAATTACTTTAGTGAGTAAAAATCTTGTTATCAGGTGGTGCGACTACGCTGTCTAACCTTTCTTCCTTATTGTTTGAAGACGACTAGATTGCTATGAGAGTTAATTCTGCTGCTTTGCTCTGCCATGTCCTCGCCAGCGGAGCTCTCCTGAGACGATTGCTTGATCAACTGCCAGCATGGCACGTGAGAAGTCGCGGCAACCCTTCATCCGACAGAGTTATGGGTAATGAAACTATGTCTCTTTCTGGTCTAGCTCGTATTGTAGAGTCCCTTTCTGCTTAGCACGATGACAGCTTCGTCTAGGTGATGTTCACTCCTTTGCTTTCTCAAATCTAGATTAGGCTTTACCTAGATTAAGGTTTGTGTTGGATCTTCAGATCTAGTTAGTGTCGGTTCGATTTCTGGGTAGTGTAGGTTGGGAGTTCTTGGTGTTGTTTTTCGTCTCTTCTCCGCTATGTGTCGCCTCAGTGGTATTGCTTTTGCTGATTACTCCTTGTAAGCTAGGCGCCTCTTGGTACGAGCATTGAAGGCTGTTTCTTGGAGCATGACGTTCGTGGTAATTGAATCATTTGGGAAGTATCGCTGGCCTCAACACCAATGTTCGGCTTTTGTGCTGGGTCGCAGTTTGTTGTTATGTGTTTTTCCCTCAATTATGTAGTTTATCAGTTCATCTACTTTTTTGTCATCAATGTATTCTGTTAAAAACTAAGATTATATTAATATACAAGCATTGAGGGCTGTTTCTTGAAGCATGACGCTTGTGGTAATTGAATCGTTTGAGAAGTATTGCTGGCCTCAATACAAATCTTTGGCCTTTGTGTCGGGTCGCAGTTTATTGTTATATGTTTTTCGTTAATTCTGTAGTTTTTCAATTTATATGTTTTCTTTATTATCAATGCATTTTATCAAAACTCAAAAATGATATTAATATACGATGTAACAGATATCAAAAAATAATATTTATGATTACTAAAACTTTGTTAGAATTGAATAGATTATAATTAAAAAAAAAAGAACGTATATCAGATCTTTACTAAATTACAAATCAAAAATTGCAAATTTTAGCTAAAAATATTATAACTTAATTTATTCTAAGATTCCATTTCAAATTTAAAAAAAAAAAAGAGAGAGAAAAAAGATTCCATTTTATATACTATGAGAAAACGTAATAATGTGTCCCCCATATATATGGACTCCATGTCTAGGATGGTTTCCAAATGAAATGAAGTTTTATTGCCATTTTAAGTCGTGTCTTCCAAATTCTCTTTTCATTTTTTTTTTTTTCAACGGCAAGATCTTATGAATTACGAAATGTTTGGAGAAGACAAACATCTCACCGCATACTCTCGAGCATTGCGGGCAAGAGACTCAGCTCTGTAGGATAATTATCAAGGAACAACTGAAAGAGAGAATACAGAAAACAACGAACTTAGCCTAACAAACTCCTCATGATAGGGTAAAAAAGTTGGCCAATGCACGGGCTAATGCATCCTTTCCTATTCAAACCTTTTTAGTTGGAATTTCTTTCGAAATGTGGTTCTTATTCCTATCAATCAATTTAGTACGGTAATCCCGCAAAAGACTTTACCGTCATTTTATAAGTTTCGAACCGGTCTATTTGATCTACTTAGCAAAATGTTAAACTAATGATATGGCATTAGAGGTTCGACCATTTACTACTATAATTGATTAATTATAACAGGATTTCAGAAAATTTTGAGAGAATGTGTTTTGGATTATAGATTAGATCATTTCAATTTAGTTATTGACAAAAAAATATTAGCAAAAACCGAGTATTCTCGAACATGTAGTAAATCATGATAAGAAAATAAAAATAAACACTCACATAACGTCACTCAATTCCAATTTTTATAGATGTTTACCTTACAACATCTATATATAAACAATAATATCTTGTGAAAGAAAAATATATAAACTTATTAAATGTTTGAGAAAGAAAAAAACCCTATTAGCTCGTTTCATTGATGATATAAGAAGCTCGGAAACAAATTATATATCACTATAAAACAAGACTTTTAATATGTGTCCAAATCAACATTCTAGACAGACGAAATGTCAATATCATCTATCAATTTGAATCTATAAATTCGTTTTGAATGTTCAAACAAGATTTTAACATTTAGAGACATACAAATCATTGGCATTAATAAAATCTGCATTCTTTGATTAAGTCACATCCGATGTGATCGTCGAACGAGAAACTCATGGAATGCTAGAAACATTCAACACGCTTACTTTAATTATTTATTTAGTATTGATTTCTGTTATTATTTGTAATATTTGAAATAGAACAAAAGTAAGAGAGGCTGACCAGCCATTGTCATTCTGTTGATTTGCACATCTCTATAAAATTCGAAAATCTTTGTGGATTTCATTGGTTTCAAGTTTTTTTTTTAATTTATTGGTGTAAAATATTTTATATCGATAAGAATGAAGAATCTAGTCTAACATAGGGATTGATTTTCTTCACTCATTATCAATCTATTTTGAATTGGAAGTCCAAATGCACAAGTTACAAACATAACTATGACAGGCCCAATCAATACCAACGGCCGGTTGTGATATCTCCGAGATTGTGGATTTATTGGACTACCACCCACCCATATTTTGAGAGGACATGTAAAATATCCAATATCTCTAAAAATGGAGAATCTAGTATAGCATATATAGGATTTAGAACTCATTGTCAGTTTTCAGTAGGAAACCTAAATTCTCACAATTTCTTTCAAGTTAATTTTTGATTTTTATATTTAAAATTTTGCTTTAGAATAATAAAATGTTAGAATCACGTTTTGATGAAAGCAGGAATAAATCAATGATATACCATTCATTCACCAAAATCAATGACATATGTACATCTCAATTTGAAAACACATTAGAATTTATTAGAAGCCAATATCGGATGTGACTTTATCAAAGCATACAAGATTAATTTCTTCTTATATTAAAATTATAAGCTCGTCAATTCTGTAAATCAATGAGGAAACTCCAACAGGCTACCAAAAAAATCAAAAGCATTCGTTCCTTAAATCTTAAGAGCACACAAAGCATATTCCATTCTAAAAGACATAGTTTATACATTACCAATATCCATGTCATCAAGCAACTTCCTATTCTTTCTACACGTTTCGTAACAATAGTAAACCCATCTTGTATTCGACCCATTTACTAACAAAATGTTCGTAGAAATGTTTCAGCTTTTATTCATCGTATTATCAATTGAAGTCATCCTAATTTTCACACTCGGTTTTGCGACTCCAGTCAGAAGAGTAGTTGTAAAATTGCTAGACCTATTGAAACAAGGTCGAGGACCTCTGGTTATCAAAACAGTTGCAGCCACAATGCTTGTGTTGTTTGGCTCGGTTTTGTTTAGTACAATTCAGATCAACAAAAGGGTCTCTGAATCTGGTGGTGTAAGTAATTCGACTGATCAAGTACTGTTTGCAAATCGACTCCTTGAAGCTTTTCTCATGGGTAATAATAACATTAGATTTTAGAAGCACTATTATTCATTTCATATATCATTTTCTTGGGGTTAATGTAAAGTTTTGATATTTTTTCTTGGTGTAAAAAAGGAACTATTTTATTCTTGGCGATGGTTATAGACAGAATGCATTATTACACAAGAGAGCTTCAAATCGCAAGAAGACGCTTGGAGATTACTGTAAAGAAGAGCAAAACTGGGTAATTTGGATCCTTACATCAACTAACAATCTGTAAAAATTTGTTAATACATAAAAATGAAAATGAAAGACATCGTGAGTTTGAATTAGTAAAATTGTAAAATGTACATCATTAACATTTTCTCAATCACATATTGATTTTGCATAAGGGTAAATTACTAACTAGTCTTTTGTAAACTTTAATTGACTACAATAGTTCAAAAAGATTTTTATTACAATTCTACTATTTTCAGGATTATAATACCGTTTTACTACTTTCCCATTTGAAAGAAAAATTATTACGAAACTGCCATTAATGAGTAATTTCACGTCAGCAGACAGAAAACATACGAAAAAAAATCTTAAGTGGTGTAAGTTTCATTGTCAAGTGTTGTAGGTTTTCATTTTTCTTTGTTGTAGATTTAGTTGACTAAAGGTATGTATGTTTACAAGTTTAATTGTCTGGATTTTGTTCTCCTGGTTTTAGTTTCTTTGTTGTAGGTTTCCATTTAATTCGCTTGGTTATGTAGGTTTATAAGTTCAACTTTATTTGATATGTCTTGTACGAAACTCTGAACACATTCGTTTTGTAGGTTTGTGTTCGCCTTTGTTGTTGGTTTAGTTTTCCGTTTTGTAGGTTTTTATTTGTTATAGGCTTAAGTTTACAAGATATCCTTCTCCTACAATATCTTTCATTGTAGATTTTGTAAGATTGATTTTTCTTATTTCTCGACTTAGTTCTCATGTTATATAAGTTTTGATTTTTATTTGTTATAGGTTTAAAGATTTTTTTTTTAGGTTTTCTATTGTCTTTGTTGTACATTTCGTTTTTATTTCTAAGGTTTTTATTGTAGGTTTCTAAGGTTTTCATTGTAGGTTTCTTTTTTATTTCTACGGGCTTTGTATCTTGTCTTCAATACTTAAAACATTAGTTTTGTAAGTCTATATGTGTAAGATATCATTCTCTAATTGTAGGTTTACTTTTATGTTTTGTAGGTTTTTCTATTTCGTCATTCTCATGTTACAATACGACTTAGTTATTCTGCATTGTAGGTTTTTCCTTAGTATATTTTAGGTTTTTTGTGCCTCTTTTGTTGGTTTTCCAAGTATAAGATGTAGAAGTTTCAAAGACTAATTATCCAATATTTAAAACACACATACCTTTTTATTCTAGATAAACGACGCAGTCAACGATCATTGACTTTATTTTCATCTGCATTCAAGCTATGCTTATTTTTGTAGGTTCAGTTCTCATGTTTTGTATGTTCAATTTGTATGTTTTGTAGATTTGCATTTAAAATTTTTAGTTCAATTATTATGTTTGGACACCTCAAACTAAAATGTCACAAAGTGTCCGAAAGAACTCAAATCACACGTTTTTTACTACACATATGTGAAAAAATAATCCAGACATTACAAGTCTTTAAACAAAACCTACAATGAACCAACAAACCTATAAAACTTAAACATTTTTAACCAAAATGTTTAAATTCAAAAAGTTTTGAAGAAAAAAAAGTTTGTTTTTTTGCAAACAAAAGATGAATTATAGTGGCATTTTCGTAATACAAACAAAAAAATTAATCAAAATGGCATTTGCATAATAAAAACATAACAAAAAATTAAGATATCTCTCCACACTTTATTTTAGGAAGGATGAAAAATACTATTCCGATAATCAGTGTGTGGTAGTTGACTATTTTAGTAATTATTTTTTACATAATCGTGTTATTATTTTATTTGAATAATATGCGATTTAGGGTCAGCTTGAAACATAAGTAACATAAGCAAATGTTTAGGGTCCAAAAAAATGTTTAAAGCCTTTATAAAACAATTCCCTTAGTTTGCTTAAGAGCTTTGCCATAGTTGAGCCGGTTTCTGGTGCAACTCAATTCTTGGACCAAAATCAGTCTAAAGAGGAAAATCGAATAAACTTTGTCGACAGAAAACGTAAAGCACAGCTGCACAGGAATACAGAAAAAGCGGTTGGTTTGGTTTAGTGCATGCAGTTAATCTTATTAATCGGTTCGAAAATGAACCGGTTTTAGTTGCCGGTTTGATTCAATTTCAAATTCGGAAAAAAATAAGGCCGAGTGAACTCGTCTATGTTTATCACGAGTCGACTCAAAAACCTCTTATCTTTAAAAGCTAAAACCCTGAGTGAAGAGAATTATTAACAAATCTTCGTTGTATTTCTCCGTGGCACCAACAAAAATGGTTTCCCTCTCAAATCAAACCAGATTTTCTTTCCACCCAAACAACCTTTTCGTTTCCGAGAAACTTTATCTCGGAATCCCGAGAGTCAATTTCCCCAGGAAAATCAAATTGAGAATCAGTAGCTTCGCTGCTGACAGACCACGCCAGCAGAAACAGAAAAAGAAGAGTCAGAGCCAGAGCACTAGCGATGCTGAGGCTGGAGTCGACCCTGTTGGGTTTCTCTCTAAACTCGGAATTGCTGACAGAATTTTTGCTCAATATCTTCGAGAAAGGTAGTGAAAAAAAGCTCGATTCGATCTGAAAGTGGGAACAAAGAGTTTTCAGTTGTGCATTTTCTGAAATTTTAGTTCTTTTTGTTGTTTCCACACCAATTCTCATGGAGTGCACTCGAAAACCCATCTTCGCAATTCGGAATTTGTATTACACTGCAATTGCTACAGTTGTGTAAATGTAAGCGTGTTTGTTTGTTCAATCTATAGGCATAAAGCTTTGAAGGATCTTAAGGAGGAGGTTCTCAAACGGCACTTCGATATGAAAGATTTTGCTTCAGGGTATGTATCTTCTTTGTCTCCGTTTCTTATACGAGAAAAGGTGAAGCCTTGATTAATTTCACACTTCTTGTTAACTAGCAAGTTTCTAAAGTTTCATTGTTTATGATTTGTCAGAAAAAAAATCATTCTTTCGATTTTTCTACCAGACAAGTGACTGATGTAAATCCAAAATGCTTTGCCCATCGTATTATCAGTTTTTCTTTTTCTTTCTTTTCTTTGTGTGTGTAGATATGAGTTACTGGGGATGCATCGACATATGGAACACCGGGTTGACTTTATGGACTGGGGTCCAGGTTCGGTCTCGTGCTCAAATCTTAGAGTTTCATTTCTCAGTTTCTTTACTTCCATTTGGCTCTCCCTTCTTATAATTTTTTTTTGAATATGAAAATGCTTTGGTCGGATTCAGAACTGATCAACAGAGAGAATAATGTTTTGAAACTTGCATTAATAATTGTGCCTGTTGGGAAGCTATTTTTCCACCGGTGGTTTGCTTAAGAATACTAGCTAACACTAAATCCAGGTGCTCGCTATGGCGCTATTATTGGAGATTTCAACGGATGGTCCCCTACAGAAAATGCCGCCAGAGAGGGCCTATTTGGTCATGATGATTTCGGTTATTGGTTCATTATTCTTGAAGATATGTTACGAGAGGGAGAAGAACCAGACGAACTATACTTTCAGCAGTATAATTATGTCGATGACTATGATAAGGGTGATAGTGGTGTATCGGCCGAAGAAGTCTTTCAGAAAGCTAATGATGAATACTGGGAACCTGGTGAGGACAGGTTTATTAAAAATCGCTTTGAAGTTCCTGCCAAACTGTATGAGCAGCTGTTTGGTCCGAACGGTCCACAAACATTAGAAGAGCTAGGAGATATACCAGACGCAGAAACAAGATATAAACAGTGGAAAGAGGAGCATAAAAATGATCCACCTAGTAATCTACCTCCATGCGACATCATCGATAAAGGTCATGGAAAACCATATGATATTTTTAATGTCGTGACATCTCCAGAATGGACAAAGAAATTTTATGAGAAAAAACCTCCAATTCCATATTGGTTAGAGACACGTAAAGGAAGAAAAGCATGGTTAAAAAAGTACATTCCAGCTGTTTCACATGGAAGCAAGTATAGATTGTATTTCAATACTCCTGATGGACCACTTGAACGGGTGCCTGCTTGGGCTACATATGTGCAACCAGGTATGATAGCATCTACTATTTTTATGGTTAGGAGTAGGATAAGAAGGGTAACAAGTTGCATAGCAGTCATAGACAGAAGGAAGCAAGCATTCAGTTTTCCTTTTAGCACGAAAATAACAGAATTGTAAAGAGTCCTTTCAAGTTTCTTACCCTCTGCATTCCATGTCCAAAGTTACAAGAGAAACTCTGTCAGCACTAAATTAACTCTTTTACTAAATAACATTCGTCGGAGTAGTTGTGAATCCTTTCTTGTTTCTATACACTAGTGCCTGATGTTTCTATGCAGCGATGCCACAAAATAAGCTTTTTTGTATGTGCTATATTTATATTTCCATTAAATGTATTTTGTTTTCTTCTAAATCAAGCATTTATTTCATTTTTCTCAATTCTAGAGGATGAAGGAAAGCAAGCTTATGCAATTCATTGGGAACCTTCTCCTGAATCTGCATACAAGTGGAAAAACTCCAAGCCAAAAGTTCCAAAGTCCTTACGCATATACGAATGTCATGTTGGCATCAGTGGGTCCGAGCCAAAAATTTCTACTTTCGAACAATTTACTAAGAAGGTATCATTTAATATTTTCATTATATTCTTACTTGCAATCTTAGTATGCACACATCTTAATTTTTCTGTGGCTTATTAAATTTCAGGTCCTTTCTCATGTGAAAAAAGCAGGATACAATGCTATCAAGTTGATTGGTATCCCTGAGCACAAGGATTATTTTACTGTGGGTTATAGGGTCAGTAAACTAAGCTTCTTACACTTTAACTTCAGTTTTTATCACTTCCAATAATATCCTGGTACTATCCAAGTTGTTATTTTATCTCCAGTTCTGATTAGGGGGCAATGCATATTCGATTAGAATGATAACCAACATTGTAGTAAATTAGGTTCTTAGAATGAAAAACGTATGTGAGATATTACAAATTATTAAGAAAACTTATTAGTTACTTCTCCGATTTATTTGAACTGAATGAATGGAATTATGAAAGTATTACTTTTTCCTCATTCTTTATAATTTTTATCCATCATTTTTTTCAGGTTACTAATTTCTTTGCTGTCAGTAGCCGATATGGCACACCAGATGATTTCAAATGCTTGATAGATGAAGCACATGGTAAGTATATCTCGACTCTCTTCCTTTGGTGATGTTGTATAACCTATTAATCAAACATGTAGTTGATAAAGTGCATGGTAAATATGAACTAATCTATATGCAGGCCTAGGACTTCTTGTCTTTTTGGACATTGTGCATTCTTATGCAGCAGCTGATCAGATGGTTGGGCTTTCTCTCTTCGATGGTTCAAATGATTGCTATTTTCATTATGGTAATTTTCCATAATAGTAATTTACTTTTTATTTCACTGCTCATGCCTTGGAGTGTGACAAACAGAGTTCTTGCATGCCTTTATTTTAATGTGTTGATGACTGAGTCATCAGTATGTTATGGAAAGTAAGCAACAACCAATGTTGTTCATAATCCTCTGTAACTCTGAAGATGACCTCAACCATTTTCCGAGATAGTTGAAAATGAACGTGTACAAAAACACAATGTTCTGTTTTCATTGTGCATATAGGTAAAAGGGGGCATCACAAACACTGGGGCACCCGGATGTTCAAATACGGTGATTTGGATGTCCTGCATTTTCTCATATCAAATTTGAACTGGTAAAGGCAACTACATTGTTTTGTACTTTGTTAACAATTCATTGGTTGTACTCACCCTGTTGGACTAGTTGGAAAATATCTTGCATTTCTTTGGTTTAGGACTTTGATTCTGTTGCAATTGGGTTTTGTAGGTGGATCACAGAGTATCAAGTTGATGGTTACCAATTTCACTCGCTTGCCTCAATGATTTACACGCACAATGGTTTTGCTTCTTTTAACAACGGTTTGGACGAGTAAGAGATCTAAATATTTTTTACAGTTTAGATGTGATGTTTCGTTGTGTAATTTAGATTTTGGTGATGGTTGGTCAAACTGTTGATGTCTGTCCTCTTGCAGCTATTGCAATCAGTATGTTGACCGAGATGCACTGATGTATCTCATTTTGGCCAATGAAATTCTGCACGTTCTACATCCAAATATAATAACAATTGCTGAGGATGTAAGTTATTGATTTTCTAAATACATTCAACTTTTCTGTCCATGATCGGCATCATGAGGTTTCACTATCTAACCACTTATGGAACTTAATGAAGTTTTCTTTGGCATTTAGGCAACATATTACCCTGGGTTGTGTGAGCCAGTTTCTCAAGGTGGACTTGGATTTGATTATTATGTGAATCTTTCTGCGTCAGAAATGTGGGTTTCTCTCCTTGACAGTGTAGCGGATAATGAATGGAGCATGAGCAAGGTTATAGCTTATAAGTTCACTGCTAGATATTATTCATCGGTATCATTCTCTGATGTTGACTAAGTGCTGCAGATTGTCAATACTTTGGTGGCTAATAAAGAGTATGCAGACAAGATGCTCAACTATGCTGAAAATCACAACCAAGTATTTACTTTATAACTTTAGATGTCTAAAGCTTATTTTATATATTATACAACAAAACATTTTAGTTTAGTTGACATTTCTAATAATGCTACTTTGCCACCAGTCCATATCAGGAGGGCGTTCATTTGCCGAAATCTTGTTTGGTGGAGTCGATAATGGTTCTCCTGGAAGATGTGAATTGCTAGACAGGGGAGTTTCGCTACATAAGGTATCCCTTTATTACTCCTTTAAACACTACTTCCCCGACGTAGCGTACCTCTAATTCAATGAGAACACAACTGTAGAGTGAGCTTGAATGTTTATTCTGAATTTCGCATTGAAAAGTGAAGAAAAAATGTAATCTGGAAGATTGTCTAGTTACTGCCCTCTGTTTTCACCAAACTATTGTTGCCTCTCAATCCTCTCTGCCCTTGGTTTCCTATCTTCTCTGGCTTTTTTTATCTCTTACTTATACACTACAACTGAGCTCACTTCTAGGAAAAATATTAAGAATTCCCTTTGTTGTATACCCAACTTTCAACTGCAACGTACACTTCTCCACTTTGAGTCATTGGTTTATTTTTTTGTGTAGCCGTTGCAGTGATCAGAACACATGTATCTTTTATATCTAAGATTTCTAGGTGGTGAATCAGTTAGTGCAAGTACATCCGTCTATTTGTGCAGTTTTTTATTCAGTCTAGTTGTCCAATATGTTAGCTGAAGAGAAGATGATTTTCTTGTCTTCAACTCATGACGAACTGCAACCTGCTCGTTGATTTTGTGTTTTCCTCCTGGTGAGGTACTTATTCATGCTTTTGTTTCACTTAAATTCTGAAAGCTTTGTTTCTTGTCCGTGCTCGAACCAGATGATTCGACTGATTACTTTTACAATTGGTGGCCGTGCTTACCTCAATTTCATGGGAAATGAATTTGGACATCCTGAGGTAACTCTCCATATTGTCACTGTTTCAAATACATTATCTTCATGTTTCTGACGTTGCATCCTTGTCTCAGAGGGTGGAGTTTCCAACGCAGAGTAATAACTTCTCTTTTTCACTTGCTAACCGCCGCTGGGACCTGCTGAAGAGCGGGCTGCATCATCACTTGTTTTCCTTTGACAAGGTATCAGTCTTAACACTTCACAATAAGAGTAGAGCTTTCGTATCTATGTTTTTGTAAGTCTCTCTGACATCTGTATATAACTTCCATAGCAATTCAATACTGTATTGGTGTATGGAGGAGGCAAATGGATGTTATCAAGCCAAGAAAGTCTTGAGAACATGAACTTAATAAGATTTACTGAAAATAATGCTCATCTTATGTAAGAAGCAACTAATTGTAGATCTTGATTCCTTATTAGAATTATAAATGTGCCCATCCTTTCTTAAAATTGTAATTATGTATCTTCACATGTAGAGATTGGAAAATGTTGCAAGCATATTTTATTTATGGGTCAGAAGAAATGCTTCTTAATTACTGATGTCATTCTTTGCTTGTAGGAGCTAATGGACTTGGATAAAAGCAAGGGTATCCTTTCGAGAGGCCTGCCCAACATCCACCATGTGAATGATGAAAATATGGTATTTGACTCCTTTTGCTTCTCTTCTGAAGTTCCTGAAATTCACTGGCATGCTAGTTATGCGTATGCCTTTATATTCAATATTTCTCGAGCTACAATATAAAAGGAATAGAAAAAATTCCCTTCCCGGTTTGTAATGGGAATTCATGAAACACATTTGAATTATGAAGTCAGATAATAACATTGTATGACCTTAGAGAATTGAGACTGCCAAAAGTATGCATCAGTAATGAAGGGTTTGGACAAAATGCTTATAAGACAACTCTCTCTCTCTTTTTTTTTTTTTTTTTTTTTTTTTTTTTTTTTTTTTTTTTTTTTTTTTTTTTTTTTTTTTTTTTTTTTTTTTTTTTTTTTTTTTTAGCATAGAGGAAGCTGGTGAATATACTGTAAGTTTTTCCATTCTCTATGGTTGTTCCACCATAATTTTTGGGTATACATTAGACCCTAATTTTTTTATTTTTTACGATCCAAATCGGAACCGAAACTGGAACTCAACCGAGTTGGTTTCGGTTTTTAAATGAGTATGAAAATTGTGGACCTGAACCGCCCCGGACATGGTAGGACCCGAACCGAATAATGTTTGGTTCTTAAACGGGTATCAAAATCCTATACCTGAAAGACCCGGATCCAATCGGTTCCTACCTGGATCCGATCGATTCCTACCCGGAACTGACCCGAACACCCGAACTTTCCCATCATTTTCTGAATTCATCTTACTTGTGGATAGAACACTATCATTACTATTTTGAGGTTTGCTTATGCAGTTAACCTGAGAATTTACCTGAATCTTGCAGATGATACTGAACTCTGATGAAGTAAAATTTGGGGGTCAAGGACTTCTGACGGAGGACCAGTATCTCCAACGATCAATTAGTAAGAGGTTTGTAATTGTCATGTGTCACATATTTTGTTTTTATAAGATGCCTGTTCATCATTTTGAACCAAATTTACATTTGCGCAGAGTCGATGGTCAAAGAAATTGCTTAGAAATGTTTTTGCCAAGCAGGACTGCCCAGGTCACCTCTCTCTATATCTCTATCTCCTCTCTATGTTATTTACTGCCATGGAAATGCATAATGATTTATAGATTTTAAACACTTAAACGAGTCATATTGATTCTGACTCCATTCCTATATTTTCAGGTTTACAAGTTGACTCGGATTCTCCGAGTGTGATCCTTTATGTATGCCACACCACATACAATCACCAAACATGTTTGTATGAGAGGCTTGCTCTGAACCCAAGGTCAGTACGTGGAGTGATGTTGTATAGACATGGCTCTTCCAAGCGATGGTGGCAGCTAAGAAGATTGTTCACAGTGGTACGGTATACGAACAAAAAATTCGAAAGAGACGCAAGCCCAGGACAACCAGTTCATCTTGTGGTGCAGATCAAACAAAATTCTGCAGTTTAACATATGAACCAATTTTATGGCTTTAACTGATGTTATGTAGTGACTTTGTAGGTAGGTAGGTAGGTAGATGGTCTAGCTTGTGTAGTACAGAATCTTGGTTGTTGGTATCTAAATTGCTTAATGCATTTGTAGACAAGAATATTTCTTTCAACAAGAAAAGCAATCCAACTGCTTACATATATTGTTTACCTAGCCAACAAAAACTCTAAAGACAAACAAGTAATAAATGAGCTTAAGCTGAAGAATGCTGTGCTTGTGAAACATCCAAGGGTACTTCTCTGAATAGGTCATCATATGAAACAGGAACTCTAATCCTTTCATGAACAGGTTTCCTTTCTACTTTCGGTTTAGATTCACCCTGCTCAGCTACCGGCATGACACACATCTCGCTGACTTGAGCTTCATCAGCAGATGCATTTGCAGAGCCAAGTCCTTCAGATGAGCTACCCTGATCTCCTTTTGACCCTACTTTAGGCCTTGTGTTTGGGTACCTAAATTGCTTCTGCAAAATTTGAATAGTGTAAGACAGAGAGAGAAAGAAATGATATATCAAAGCAATTTATAATAAGGTAATAGGCAAGAACAAACCTCAAACTCCTTGGTCTTTTTCATTATCTCTCTGTAAGCTGCGGGTTGTCTTGCTTTGATGATGTTCCACAATACACCACCACCTGTCCGTTTCCTACTGCCATCAGCAGTCACCTGACCTCCACAGGTCTCAATCGCTTCCACCTAAGACAAAACATATAATTCTTGCCATCATAAATTGTACCTCAAAATTTGATAGGAATCTTGCAAAGCAGAATAGAAATAATATTAACCAACTTCAAGCAAATAGAGGGATTGATCCACAGAGCATAAGATGGACAATCACCTCACGTTCATGACTATTCAGTAAACACATCGCTGATGATCTACCACGAGTTAAGTCATAATCATAAACAACTTCAATTTATCAGCCCATGTTGTCGAGATTAATGAAAACAGAAAAGACACTGATGTGCACAAGAGAAGAAGAAAAAAAATCAACCTACTATGTGAAGTTTTCACCAGCAAGCACAAGGCACAGTAATTGAAGCAGCAAAGAACGCTCCAACTAGAAATAACTGGACGTACACAGATTAAACAGGCTTTCAATTGGAGTAAAATAGATAGAAACATGTTGGAACTTGGAGTAGTGTATAACATAATTACCTCATTGACAAGATCACTTAAGGCAGGAATTCCAAGACATCCAACGGCTGTATATATCATGTAAGACTTCTTTTCCTTCAGACGTCTACAAGTATCCCTAACAAACCTGCCATAACAAATCATCAAACTATGATGAACGATTCAATTAAAGCCAAGAGTGACATAACGACATAGATGTACAGGAATACATTCAGATACCAGTCTACACTCATCGGTTTCCCCATCACAGGACCATTTCTCTTTTTCTTCTTCTTGTTCCTCTTCTTGTTTGGCTGTCGCTGTACATCCCCCTTACCCAAGTGCCCTTCTTTATCTTTGTCTCCATCACCGTCACCGTTTGGTCTCTCTCCAGAATCTAAGTCATGATCCACAACAATCTCCCCTTCTTCCACATCAACCATGTCAACATCTTCCATATTTCCAAATCCATCTTCTTCATTTATAGCATCCAACAAGCTTTCTTCTCCATCCATGATCAAACCTATAGTTCAAACCAAAATCAAACACAGCTTTTACATGTTAACATATATTACAACCACAACATTCTCTTCTCCCTTACCAGCGACAACAAAAATCTAATCAATTTAAACAAGATTTGGAACTCATCTAGAAATAGAAACGCGAATTCCAGATTCCTCAACCAATCCCTCAAAAAAAACACGAATTTAACACAAATATGTCATAAAATTACGAAAACCAATTGCGAGTTTTATGATTCACGAAAACAGACCAGGAAGCTAATCTTGGAGCTCCTCTCGATCTTCTTTCGCTTACACTCGAGATATCAACAAACCACACACCTCATCGGCCCAAGACTGACGAAGAAAATCCCCAGTTTAGGGTTTAGACGATGTTTTTTTTCTTTTTCCCGGCTACTTAAGGACGTCGTTTAAATGCTTAGACCATCTCTAATTATTCTTTGTTTTTTATCAATTGATCTAATAGCTTCTTAATCTAGCTCTTATTAGTATTGATAAGACTTTAAGAATCTGTAAAATAATAATATTATTAAGCCACTTTTCAGCAGCTCTATATTTTCATCTAAAAATAAAATTTTAAAAAACAGAAAAAAGTTTGTCCAATTATTAATTTTTTTTTCTCTAAATAAATTTATTAGTTTGTAAGTTTTTTACTATTCAAATTTATATATTTTATTTACTTATATTAAATAGTTAATAACAATAGCAAGTTGTATTTAGCGGCAGGTGATAAATCCACAAAGAGATGCACACTTGCATATTCTGGAATCGAGTACTACTGCTTGCATTTGCAAGAACTTGTCTAATGGACCGGCCATTTGTGGCCCAATATTGACAAAAAAAATAGTTAATAACAATAAAATTATAATTATTTAATATAAAATATAATTACATCATATAAATATAAACAAACAATAATTTAATTATATAATAACTATTATTAAATAAACATATAAATACTATTTAATAATTTTAATATATAATTATTATTATTTAATATTTTTTACTAAATTTTATAAATTTTTATAATTAAGTTAATCTTAATAATATAATTAAAATTTTATAATATATATATATTTAATCATATAATTTTGTTTGGATATAAAATAACAATACATTCTAAATATTATTATATA
This sequence comes from Lepidium sativum, assembly GCA_023374145.1. NCBI lineage: Eukaryota > Viridiplantae > Streptophyta > Magnoliopsida > Brassicales > Brassicaceae > Lepidium > Lepidium sativum. The sequence goes on along the minus strand of JAKUCM010002386.1, from coordinate 46,162 downwards.
TATAAAAAAATTATACTCTATGCATAAAGAAAAGAAAATCTTTTCAAATTTGAAAAATATATATCTATTTTTAGAACAAAAATAAAATATTATTGAAATTTTTTTTTCTTCAAAATTATAAGTTTGTTTGGAGTAAGATTTAGAGTATTATTGAAAATGATCTTATTCTATTTTTGTATTTACAATTTTTTTTCTTCTGGCGATTTATTTCTCCGGAAGATTATTAGTCAATAAATAAGTCAAAGTAATAGACTTGGGAAATACAATTAATTATACTCCGGCGAGTAAAACAAAAACAAAAGAGAAAAGACTCAAACGTCTCTTAGATTCTCCCCATGGATCGCTTTTTCTCGCCGGAGTACACTTTACCGGCGATCACTCCTTATAATTTATCTGAGTCATTTCCTCATCTCCCTCCAACGTCGAAGCCGCCTCCATCCGATCTCTACCGTTTCAGTTATCCTCTTCCTCCTTCAGTACCCACCATTCGGCTTTCGCCGGAGATGGAATCTGTAGAAGCAGTGGAGAAGATTATCAAGTACAGTTTCAGAAATAAAATTCTTCTGCAGAAAGCGCTTACGCATTCCTCTTGTATGGATTTTCCTTCGAACGAGCGGCTCGAGTTCCTCGGTGATAGTGCTATAAGTCTGGCATTCTCAAACTACCTGTACCTTGCGTACCCGAATCTTGAACCGCACGAGTTGTCTGATTTGAGAGCAGCTAATGTAAGTAACGAGAAACTCGCTCGTGTCGCTCTCAAGCTCGGGCTCTACCGATATCTTCGACGTAATGCTCTTCCGTTAGAAGACAAGGTAGTCAATCTTGTGCTATTTTGTAGCTTAATTTTTGTTTTGTTTCTGGTTGATTTATGTATTGTGAAACCTTAGACACATTGAAAGCCTTTAGTTGATTCTTGGAGTGAAGGCTCTAAACTATCTTGAGATTGACGAGAATCTGAATTATATAATGAGCTCTCTAGTTAGATTGTTTGATTGAAAACAATTTCTTGTAGAATCCTCATCAAGCTGGTTTATTTTTGTGCCATTTCATAGGTTAAAGAGTTCTCCGAGGCGGTGGACAAAGAAGATGATTCAGCTGCCTATGGCGGATTAGTCAAAGCCCCGAAAGTTCTTGCAGACCTTTTTGAGGCTGTAGCTGGAGCTGTTTATCATGATGTGAATTTTGATCTACAAAAGTTCTGGGTGGTCTACTTCTTCTCTAAATCATACTGATATATCTTGTCTTTGTTTCTAATTTTAGGTTATATTGTTCTGAGAGTTAAGGCTTCTTGTCATCGATTTTGCAGATCATCAGGGGTCTTTTGGAACCAATTTTTACGCTGGAGGATTTGCAGAAGCAGCCTCAACCGTTGTCTATGCTTTTTCAGTTATGCCATAAACATAATAAGCGAATTGACCTCAGGTATTCGAAAGATGGCAAAAGCATTATTGCTGGTGTATATCTTGATGATGAATTTTTCGCTTCTGGGCGTGCTGAGAATAAAGATATTGCAAAGCTGATTGCTGGTAAGGAAGCGTTACGGAAGTTGTCAGAGGTTCTGCCTGTTGATATGATTATTGATGAGGATAGTGTAGTCATTGAACTTGAAGATGCGAAAAAGAAGTTGAATGAGATTTGCTTAAAGAAAAAGTGGCCCAAACCGATTTATAGGTATACCTTATTTCTACCTTTTGGAAGTATATACACGTTTGAGATGTTATCTTGTCATATTTGTTACCTTAGCTTTTAGCCATGAATTCTTAATTGTCTAAGTACACGTACTGCTTAACAAGAACCATGATCTTCGAGTCGACTAGAGTCTTAACTTTCTAAGAAGCAGAACTTATTTGCTAATACATAGGTGAAATTTTACTGTATAAAGTAGAAATAAAAAAGACATCTTTGCTCTTTACATACTCCACAATGAATATAAATTTGGTTGATTTTACTTGCTTAAATTTCCGGTTACTGTATTATAACTCTTTTCAGTGTTGAGGAAGCCGGATGCTCTGTAAATGGACAGAAATTTGTTTGCTCAGCTAAGATTAAGATCCCAACAGAGCAAGGTACACTCTTTATAACGGGCGACGAACAATCAAAGAAAAAAAAAGCAGAAAACTCCTCAGCCTGCCATATGATAAGGGCCTTGAGAAAATCACAATATCTGTAGTGGTCTTTGTATGATTTGTAAACTTAGAAAAACACTTCCTAACCGATTTTGGGTCCTTGTAAATAAGCTTATTGCCTTCTTATAGGGTTATTGTTTTAGGCAATTGACTGATTCTACATTTGTTTGGTAATAGCTGGCCCAATACTAGTAATTAATGCTATTTGTGATATATGGCCCAGTTACTTATGTTGTGAAAGGTATACAGTAGTCCTAGTAGTCATGTGCATTGGATACCTCGAATCGTTTTTTTTGTTGTCGGTTCTTTCGATTTTGAAAAAATAGTAACTAGTAGATACTCACAAAATTTCGGTTTGATTCGGTTCGGTTCCGCTTCTGATTCTTTCGTTTTTTGAAATTTGATAACTAATTGATACCTATTAAAATTTGGTTCAGTTCCTGTTCGGATACTTCTATTTAGATTTTCAAAAAAACCAAAAAATCATAAAAACCTTAAATTGTAAAAATTAAATATTTTAGTTTTTAAGTAATTTTGATTTAAATTGATTAACAAATTTAGATTTAGAATTAAAATTTTGGATATTTAGATTATTAAATTTTATATATCTTAAATGTACAATTGTATTTCGGTTCTTTCGCGTAATTTTTCGGCTTTTGGTTTAGTTCTGCATTTTCTGGTTTTTGAATTTAGGAACCTTCGGATTATTTAACCGGTTCGTTTCAGTTCTGATTTGGGTTCGCTTCAGTTTTTTTTACACTCCCTCATCATTTTAATCTTTTTTACTCTCTTCATTTTTACTCTCTCTCTCTTTATTTTTACTTTCTCTCTTTATCATTTCTCTTCTTTTTTACTTTCTCTCCTCATTTTTACTCTTTTTTTAGTCTCTCTTCATTTTTACTTCCTCTATTCTTTTTTTACTTTCTCATCTTATCTTTACTCTCTTTTTTCTTTTTACTATCTCACTTCATTTTTACTTTTTTTTTTTTACTTTCTCTCCTCATTCTTACTCTCTCCCTCATTCTTTATTCTCTCTCCTTTTTCCTCTCTTTCGTCATTTTTACTCTTTCTCTCCTTCTTTATTCTCTTTCCTCATTTTTACTGTCTCTCTTCTTTTTTACTTTCTCACCTCATTTTTACACTATATCTCCTTTTTTACTTTCTCACATTATTTTTACTCTCTTCTCATTTTTACTCTCTCTCTTCTTCGTTATTCTCTCTCCTTTGTTTTACTTTGTCTTCTTTTTTACTTTCTCCCCTCATTTTTACTTTCTCTTCTTCTTTATTCTCTCTCTCCTCATTTTTACACTTTTTTTTACTCTCCTTCCTCATTTTACTCTCTTATTTTTTAGATTCTCTTTTATATTAAAATGTTAAATAATAATTTTTTAAAGTTTTATAATATAATTTATTTACTAAAATTTAATTATGTAATTAATATACAATTTTATAAGTTGTTTTAAAAATAATTTTGATACTTATGTAGTTGTAAATATAATTTAGATTATAAAAAAAGTATTAACAACAAACATGTCATTTTGAGTCATTTGATTACGTATTACATCTAACTAATTTATACAAATATACAAAGAAATATAATTTCATCCAAATGCATCATCGAGATGTAATTTTCGGATGAGGAAAAGAACATCATCTAGAAGCATCATCTAAACTGATCATTTGGATGTAATTTTTGAACGAAGAAAAGAGCATGGCCTATTAAAATCTAGTTCAGTTCATGTTCGGATACTTCTATGTAAATCTTTTAAAAAAATCATACAAACCTTAAATTACGTATAAAAATTGAATATTTTAGTTTTTTTAGTAATTTTGATTTAAATTAATTAACAGATTTAGATTTAGAATTAAAATTTTGGATAGTTAGATTATTAAATTATATGTATTTTAAATATACAATTGTATTTCGGTTCTTTCAGGTAATTATTCGGTTTTCGGTTTGGTTCTAATTCGGTTCTGAATTTTTCTATTCTCGAATTTAGGAACCGTTCGATTATTTAACCGAACTTCGGTTCAGTTCCTTTTATTTAGATTTGGTCCAGGGCTAGTCTACACCGTTGAACACTTTCGATTTTCATGTTCTTTGCGAACGTACTAGCTTGGGCTCACTGGTCTATATAATAACCCCACCAGAGGGAATTTGGTCGCACTACACTGCTTGGTTTGCTGATCCGACATCGATAGTATGAAGAAAATCTGCAGTGGCCCTCCTAACACTGTAAGACCAAAACCTTGAAACAAAAAAATGAACCTCTCTCTTCCTCTCATGTCACAACAGCCTTAAGAGTACAGAATGCAAAGGACAAAACAGAAGAACAAAATACAAAACACAAGCAATCAGAGTTTTGAGTGTCTTCTTCTATATGTAGTTTTTGTCTGAACAAACATTGATTCAGCTCCTGACTTACTGGATTAGATACAATTAAAAAGACTTCAATCAGGAGCAATGTCCCCTAGAACAGCTGCGGTTGTTGTGGATTTCCACTTCTCATCATTGCACAGAATTCTTCATAGTTGATTTTACCATCCTGCAAGATGAGCAAAAGATTATGAACAAATTCTAATCTCTGGGAAGAGGATTAGAGGAAGGAGACTCTTTATCGCAACTTACATTATCCGAGTCGACATCTGATAGAACCTCTTTGATTGTTGCATCATCTCCCATTCCATATTCCTTCAATGCGGCTTCCAGTTCGTCTGTTGTAATGTATCTGTGTACACAGTCATCCCCAAAAAAGACTCACCATCTTGCTTATAAATATACAAGTTCAGACCAACAAAAAACGAGAAGAAACAGGTCCCTTACCCGCTGCCGTCTTTGTCAAAATGCTGGAAGGCTTTGTAAAGATTCTCATTACTTTCAAGTCTGTGCCTATGCATTGTTGCAGTAATAAACTCGATGTAGTCGATTGACCCATTCCCATCAACATCAGCCTAATCAAATCACAGAATGAGTGCTTAAGTTAAGGAACGAAATGGACAACAATAGTTTTTGACCAGCTTACAGCATCCATGAGCTGCTTCACTTCTGACTCTGTAAGTTTAGATCCCAGTTTGGCTAATCCTTCTTTCAGTTTCTTCATATGTGATTGAGCCGCTGTTGTCTGTGTCTATGTTTGCAAACATTGCCTTCAACCCTTGGATTTCTTCCGTATTGATATTCTCCGCAATGACCTGTCAAGAGTCTCATCATGAGCATAACAAAAAGGGACCACCAAATTGTACTACATAAACACATTTCATATGAGAAAAATCTTTAACTCACCTTTAAAGCAAGTTTTTTTAGCTTATTCATTGCTCTAAATTGTTTCATTCTTGACAAAACAGCACTGTCAATTGGCTTGTCCGATGCTTCTCCTTCTCTAAGCCATGGATGCTCTGCACAAAACATTAGAGCAATTCTCAGGATCAAGAAGGAACCAATAATGGGAATTTCCTGAACCTCTCATTGTGTTGTAGCTCTGTAAAATGTCTTCAAAAGGTGTGCAGATTACTTACGAAGAACATCAGCAGCAGAGATTCGCCTTTTTGGATCCGCAGTCAACATTCTACGTACCAAATCTTTGGCACTGTTAGAGATTGACGGCCATGGTTGACTTTCAAAGTCAATATTTCCTTCCAATATAGCATCAAATATCCCTTTCTCGGTTTCTGCAAATCAAGATAGATGAAAACAGCAACCATGTAAATCTGTCAGCTTTTCTTCACTACAAATAAATCAAAAAGGAAGAGCAAGAAAGAGTAAGAGTCTGTCACGTTACCAGCCCAAAACGGAGGCACACCACTGAGTAGAATGTATAAAATGATTCCAGCACTCCAGATATCAACTTCTTTCCCGTATCTGCGACGTAAGACTTCTGGAGCAACATAGTATGCACTCCCAACAATATCTCTGTATACTTTTCCTGTAAAGAAGAAGAAGAAACAACCAAATGATGACCAAACTTTATCTGAGAATTATCTCAAGAAATGTAACCACCGTTCATCTTTTATAGCTGTCTCTAAGCTCGATATCAAGGAAGGTCTAATCTTTATGCAATTCACAGAACCAAGAGACACAAGCAATATAACCAGAACCTTGATCCATAACCTATTTATGTCCTACAAACAGGCAACTACATCGATGTACTAAAACCCCATATGATGATGATGATGATGATGATGATGATGATGATGATGATGATGATAACTCAACTTAAACAGTAAACCGAAAAATCAGGAAAAGGTAAACAAAGTTTGATTTATTTTACCCTCTTCAATGAAGACAGACAAGCCGAAATCAGTAGCCTTGATCAAAGCTTTCTCATCTTTGCTAGAAAGCAAGAAATTCTCAGGCTTCAAATCTCTATGCAAAACACCCATGAAATGACAAATCTTGACAACATTCACAATCTGTCTACAGACAGAAGCAGCTGCTCTCTCACTGTAATGTCCCTTAGCTATGATTCTATCAAACAACTCACCACCAGCACAAAGCTCCATCACCAGATTCACAGATTTCTCATCCTCATAAGCTCCTTTAAACTCCACAATATTAGGCTGCCCACTCAAATGCTGCATTATCTGAATCTCTCTCCTCATATCATCCTTATCAGCTTTCGTCACCAGCTTCTTCTTCGAGATCGATTTGCACGCATACTTCTTTCCCGTGGAATTTTCTGTACACAGATACGTTACCCCGAATTGTCCTCGACCTAATTCTTTACCCAAAGTGTAGAATAGCTTCACATCTTCGAAAGCGTTATCTAGAATCGAATTGCTCTTTGTGGCCTTAGGGGTCGGTCCTGGTGCTGCAGCCGCCGCCCTCCACGGTGGTGGTTGACTTGACCCAGAACCCGGTTTCTCCGGTGGCTGTGTGTTTCTCGGCTGAGGAGTATACGACGGTGGATCTTGGTTGGTACCTCCACGGTGATCTACTTCAGCTGATCTATTGTTATTCCCATTTTGCTGCAGCTTCATCAATGCATTGTTCTTGGCAAAACAATTGCCCATGATTCTAAAACTAAAATTCCGACGACCAAGAGAAGAAAAATCGAAACTTTAGCTCAAATACCGACAACCCAAATAGAAAAGATCACAGCTTTTGTAGGAAAATTCTTTGAAGAAGATCAAGGAAGAAAACAACAAAGAAATTGAAAGTCAGTATCTTAATATATTAATTGGAAGATTATTATAATATAAAGACGTGGAAGCATCACCTCATCAGATAATATACCTTAATTCATGAAGCAAAATAATGTTCGCCATATGGATTAACAATAAACAAATGATGATTATACAAACTTAAAGAGTTGAAAATGTAACATGAGAAGCATGAAATGAAATTGAAACGAAGAAGAACTAATTGTGGTGTGGTGATGGTGATGGTGATGACTTCTTATACAAGGACAGCTTTTTCCGAGTAAATCAAAATAACGACTCATATCAAAACCAAGTCAAACTGATACTTCTATGAACATTTTGTATTAGTTTAAAATTATTTGATTGTTATTTTAGAGTTTATCTTCACGTAATTTCTTAGATATTGTGTCTGACAAAGATAATATACCTTAGATGACAAGGAGACATAATTTGGATGTTTTGGTTTGGCACTTGCAACGACTTGAAGGCTCAGTTTTTGTTTTCTGCTTTGTGTAAGTTAGAATCTTCTGACTTGTTGTCGACATAATACGTACACCCAAGTTACATGAACATACTTTTTTATATAAAGTTGGTTTTATCAACAATAACTATTTCAAATCCATGCATTTTGTGTCAATGTTAAGGAAATTTCTATCTAGAATCTATCAAATTTCTTTGTGTCAATGAGACTTTTCTGTCTTTCTTATTTTTTTAGTATTTTCAGATTACATTGAAAAATTACAAAATATTTTTGAATTGGTTAAACTGATTAGTTGACCTCAATTTTAATTGACTGATTTGATTGAAATCATAGTTTGTAAGATGATTTGGGGGATTAAGTTATGTATAGGATATGTGAAGATGAGTTCTACTTGTTTAGATGTACTTTTCTATTGTTTACATTTTGTGTTCAACTTATGAGAAATAATTGATCTTTTATTTCCAATTCTTTTTTTAAAAAAGCTTAGTGCTTATACATGTTATTTATAGTTTTCAGAAAATATATGAATATTTAAAATAAATTTACAAGCTTTATTGCTTAGTGTGTATTAAATTAATACAATCGATACATATAGGAAACAGAATAATGGGAATTAATAACTCATTCATATATCATAGTGGAATTTAAAAATTGGATTCATGTCAATCTCAAGCTGATCTCCCATGCCTTGCCATTCCTTGTTTTTCAAAACTTACATTTAATGTCCATAATTTAAAATAGAAAACATTTTTAAAAAACTGCATTAATATCAAGATGTAGAATCTTCTGTTCTGTGGGCGCAAGTTCAATGCATACGCCAATAGAAACGCTCAAATACAATGTAGATCAGAAGAAGTATGGGTAGTTCAAGCTTCTTAAATGCAACTCCTTCTTTTATTTTTATTTTTATTTTTTGCCTATATAAATTGCTCTCTTTTTCATACTCCTATCACTACTCTCTATTTCACATGATTAGTCTGAAATTCACATACACAGATTTCGTGTGGATTTTTGGCGTCATCTTTATAATGTTGCAAATGATAAAGAGAGCTTTGATGGCTTTTTTCATCCTCACTCTTGCTTTCGGTACGTAATTTACATTTCAGTTTTGATTGCTATATATAGCTATTTATTCCTTTCTTTTAATTCTATTGATGCTTTGTAATCGAACCTATATACTTTTGAAGATTGAAACGCAAGACACAGTTTCATAGGTTTTGTATATATGTACTTGCGAACTTATACGTATATATATGTACTTATGAAGTCTTTTATGTGTTCATACTCACATATATATATATATATACACTATATACATATAGTAACGTGATTGTTTGATAAAGGGATTTAAAGAAATAAAGAGAAATTTTTTGAATCTTCGTCGTCTTCCTGAGATTCTTAGAGCAAGGTGCCAAGCAAATGTAAAAAAAATTGACTCAATAAAGATTTAAGTTTTAAAGAAAAGAATGCATAAAAATCAAATAAAATGGATAAATAAGATCATAGGGGGGACTAAAATGTGAGTGATATGGACACAACCCACTAATGTATTGATGCCTACCTTAATTGAATTCGACAAGTATCTCATTATGTATCTCTATCTTATTATTCTCAATACACTTTCTTCTTGTCATATATAGTTATTAATAAACGTATCACATCTCCTTTCATCTAAATTCTTATAAGTATAATAGTTTAACAAAAATCACTAATAAATAATAGATTAATAATGGATAAAGGTAGTGTTGTGGTAGCAAGCATAGTAGGGGCCATGGAAGGTCACACCACAGACATCGGATTTCTCCAAGGTGGTTTGCTAGGAGCTGTGGGTGGTTTCATCACTGCAGTTCAACTCTTTAGACCAGTCCTACATGGTGATCATCAACCTCTCTCTAAGGTCATTATTAATGTCCACAACTTTTACATAACCCTACAATTTACAGAACCGAATAACTAATATGATATAGGGATGATGGTAATTATTTATTTGAATGTAATTAGTATGGTATTATGGTATGAATAATGTTGGTGACAAAGGAAATGAATAAATTGGACAGGTTGATTTAATGAGGAGAGTTGTAAATGGGAAAGAAATCATGGGATTGGTTATACCATTTGTGCTCAAAGCTTATCAATGGCAAGTAAGTAGTAGTGATTTACAGGACCACAATATAATCTAATGCAATATTAGGATAAAGTTCTTAAACCAACACACAAAATGTAAAGAAATAAAAACTTTGCAGGTAATAGGATTGGACACAAGTAACATGGAGATTTCAAACCTGTATGATTTGAACCATCAAACAAAGGGATTATCAAAGAGTTGTATAAAGAACATTCCAATGTTTTATACCTGTTCAGATTATCAAACAAACTCCACTTGTCCGATTTGTTTAGAGGTAATGAAATGTAATTTAAACCATATTTATAGTAACCTCATGACTACAAAATGTAATTTTATGATCTAATCTTCATTTTTTCTATTTTTGGTATGTAGGAATGGAAAGAAGGAGAAGTGGGAAGAAAGCTAGAGAAATGTGGCCATAAATTTCATATGGTTTGCATAGATCAATGGTTACTTAAGCATGAAACTTGTCCCATTTGTAGAGATCAACTTTCATAACACATATTTTTTTGTAGCTTAATACGTAAGTCATGTATATGCTAAATTACAAAACTCTTGTATATTGGTAAGCAATTTCATGGAAAAATTCACCAATTGTCAGCTATTTTATTGGATAATTTTGGGCCTCATGCAGCCTTAGTGGGTCCGGTCCAACCACCAATGTAATCCAAATCTCGGTAATATATGTACCTAACCAAGGGTAAAATAGGAAATATGAAAAACGTTTTGGAATAGAACACGAGAATCATCTGCTTCAATATCACATCGAATCAAACTCACTCTTCTTCTTCTTCTTCTTCTTCTTCACCTACCTTTCTCTCTCTACTCCTTTCGCTTTTCTACTCTACTTGCCGGCGTCTGCCACAGTGAGATGACTGGGTCAGTCTTTAGATCCATTAACTCTCCAACACTTGACCTCTCTGCTTCTCTTTGCTCCACTCGTCTCCCATTGGTAGCTGCTGGTGTTGGCTGTGCTACATTCGCTGCTGGTGTTTCCCTCTTTCGAATGTCTTCTAAATCTCCTCCTTTCGCCTCCCTCAGCGTCTCAGCTGCTTCTAGTAATGATTCCATCTCTCTTTCCTCTGATTTTGGATTTATTTCCCCTAGGCTTCTTCTGTTCAATATTGGCACTTTCTAAAGTTACGATTTTGATGAATGCCGGGTTCGAAAAGTTCAAACCCAATTTCTGATTATCTTCATTGCATTTGCTTGTACTTGTTAGTCTTAGCTCTTAATTGACATTGATAGGAATGTTTGAAGATAGGGTTTTACTATAGAAATGTGATATTGTGGTTGTGTGTGTACAGGTAAGAAGGAAGCTGTGGCTACTGAGAAAGCACCAGCTGCTTTGGGACCATACTCTCAGGCTATCAAATCCAATAATCTTGTCTTCCTATCAGGTTGTCTTGGACTTATACCTGAGGTCAGCAGTCTAAACATAACAAAATGTAAAATCACCATATTTTAGTTTTCCTTTTATGGGTTCTAAGATTGCAAAATTTCTCTTTCGTTTTGTGTGTGTGTGTATAGACTGGACAGTTTGTTTCGGACAGCGTTGAAGATCAGACTGAGCAGGTGAAGTGGGTTTTAAACTGTCATTATGGTTCTTTCTAAAGATTAGTTTTGTCTACAGTACTTTTTCACTTGCGTCTATGTCGTGTTTGGATGATTTATTATAAGTTACAGAGATTTTAGATTGCCTTTTGTTTGACAATTGCTGGTGGAAATGTAGTGAGACATAACAAGTGTTGTGCCTTATTCAACTGAGATACCTACTTTCAAGAGACAAAACTAAACCTTGACTTTTGAGTTTTGCTTTTGAATATCTTGATTTAGTATGAATATTAAAATTGACTTTTTCAGTGAATTGTAGCAAGGTTGAGAGTTGCTCTGTTATTCTATCCTGATTTTGTCTGCTTGCTTTATTGAATTTAAAAGGTACTCAAGAACATGGGAGAGATATTGAAAGCTAGTGGTACTGATTATTCCTCGGTAGTAAAGACAACAATCATGTGAGGAATCTTGTTTTGTTCAACAGTATCATTATCCATACGAATTCTGAATCTAAAGACAAACAAAAGTGATATCTTTTGGTATTGTCTCACAGGCTGGCTGATTTGGGTGACTTCAAGAAAGTGAACGAGATATATGCCAAATGTGAGTTCTTTAATAAGATTGCTAGTGAATTCCTTCTTGGTTGGAACTGCAGAATTACTTAGAAGGTCACTGAGGAGTTTATGTGAAACATTTTGACCATTTTTATGTCTCTGTCGCAGACTTCCCAGCTCCTTCTCCAGCACGATCAACATATCAAGTCGCAGCTTTGCCTCTGAACGCCAAGATCGAGATCGAATGTATTGCAACACTCTAGAACACCATCGATCTCCATGAAGTGTTTTTTTTTTTGGTTCTGAAGTTGTCAAAACAAATAAGAAGATTTAATGGTTTGAGGATTCTCTAATAAACCCAAACTTATTCCGTTGTCAATTATTGCGGATTATCAACCATTAGGTTGGTTGCAAACTGAAAGCCCCTAATCAATAATATGTGATTTGGTGCTTTTTAGTTTGAAGCCTCATGTGCCGTTGACTTCATATAAAAATAATTGGTTACAAATCTTTTTCGATACTTCGAAAAACAAATATGATATCCACAGATAGAAACACATTTATTCGAAACACAAACACACTTATTCTTATTACACGTTGCTGAAGAAACCAAAGCATGGAGATGCAAGTTCCATGGATAGACAAATTAACTAAGGAAAGTACTTGGTTGAAGAAACGGCCTCTAGTTCAACTTGAACTGTAAATACATCGTTCACAAGGAAACCCTTTGATGAGTCATTGAGATCAGATAAAGCGACTAACTCATTGAAACCCCAGCCAGATTGCTGAGTATGGTACCAACAATCAACTGCCAAAAAGAAACAAAACTCCCATTAGTCATCACTATGAGTTAGTTTGTGTATATGTATATACATATCCTTTGCTTACGTTGATTTTCGGCGTTATTGAGTTGGCTAAGAACACGAAGCTTGGCTCGATCAGAAATCTTCTCATAGGGTCTGAGTTTATCGTTGTCATAAAGGATAAGAAACATCGACAATGCTTTTCATTTGGATACCGTTTAAAGTACCTGATCAGCATATTGAATACTTATTACTATATCAATATTACTTCAATCAAATCTCAAAACAGAGCCTTCGATTTGAAATAAGCTGGACTCACCAACTTCTTCCTCCGATGGTGAACGCATCTGATAGGTAATAGTCTTTGAGCATCGTGGAGAATTTCGATATCTTCCAGGTGAATCTAGGGTTACTGAATTTATCACTGATAGAGAAAAGTTCTGATTTTTCAAAAAGAGAAGAAATGGTCACATCAGCACCAAACTCGCAGTGATCTGGAGTGACTCCTCATGTTTAATGTTTTGTGTATGAAGTGTACCAAACAAAGACTAGCTAGACTTATATATATAGTGAGAGTGTGCGAGTCCTTTCCATTGGAGAATCCCCACATCGTTTGGAAGACACTAAACTTCCATACATCCGTATCTGCAGAACAACAAATTGATGGTTTGATCATTGTTACGATTAGGATATTTTCCTGTTTTATTGGACTAAATATATTGTACAGTTTTCATATATCTCTCTTGTATTGCACTATATATATGTGACCCTAACATCAATAAAAGGCAAGTCATTCTATTCTAAAACCTAGTTTTGACATGGTATTAGAGCCACCAAAAAGTTTATCGATCTTTTTCTCTTTCTTCTTCTACGTTAGCTCTCTCTCAATCGTGAACCTTAATCTCACGGTCTTCTATTCTTTCTTTTTTCTTCTACCTCTACAAACATGGTTTCTACATCTACCGCTGCCGACGAATCACAGATCTCGGAATCTCCTTATCATCTCACTCCCTTTGATCATCCTGGACATGTACTTACTATTCACCGGAGACAATTACAAAAAGTGGGCCAAGATTGCTTGTAACAATCTACAAGCAAAGCAAAAGCTAAGTGATACAATTTTATACTGTATTCGCTTAATAAGCCACGTGGAGGGCTAAGATCTTTAGTAGTTGAGTACAATGGGTTAAATAGAGTTGTAACAAACTAAAAACGGATATATAGAAAAAATGTTAACGAGATAATCGTCTTCTTCCCTCGTCTTTTTGTTACGTTTGCGCCGGAATCGTAATTCCATCATCGGGATTGGAGTTTGATCGGTAAGAGGAGTTGTTGTTTTGAAGAACATTAGCTTCTAAACCCATAATCGTTGTGTGCTGATTGAATTGTAACAAAGGTATCAGATTCATTGCTTTCCTTGGAATCATGTCGGAGACGTGACTTCAAGATCAAACGAAAGATACGATGGTCAGAGAATTAGAAGGCAAGTTTGCCGATCGATTCCAAAACATCGAAGGTTCAATTGCGACGTTGTCTTCGGAAATTTATAGAAGCAGCACCGAACTGTTCGAAGCTATTCGATTATTGTCAACACAAAGATCGCAGAGCTCACCGTCGAACAATTCTTCCGGGTTACAGCACCAGAATAATCGTTCTACATTTCAATCGAATCACGCAGGAGTTACGCGATTGGCGAAGTTGGAATTTCCGCGTTTCAATGGTGATCGTATTAAGGATTGGCTGTTCAAGGTGGAGAAATTTTATGAACTCGACCATACCTTACCGGAGATGAAAGTAAATCTCGCCGCGATGCACTTTGACGGTGATGCCGCAACATGGCATCAATCTTTAATTCAATCAGCAAAAAGTGAGGAAGAGGTAAACAATTGGGAGTGTTACAATAGGATGATTTGTGAACGATTTGAAGAAGTATACGACGATCCACACCCAGAACTTAAAAAATTAGTTGAAACAAAGGGAATCGTGGATTATCATACTAAATTCGAAAAGATTCGCATGCGTGTATCGTTAGCAGAAGACGTCTTGGTTAGCAATTACTTGGCTGGACTGCGATTGGATACTCAAATGTCAATACGCATGTTTCAACCTCAAACTGTGCGTCAGTGTTTCATGTTAGGAAGGTATTATGAAACAGCTCACCCTCATGCAGCTAATGCTCGGGATTGGGTCAACACGTCTGCTTCGAGCGCTAAAGGCTTGTTGCCAATGAAGAAAGATCTTTGGCGATCCACGGACAAAGGAAATGTTGTGGAACAACAGAGGGATAGGCCAATGCAACCGCGTAAATTTTTGTCATCAGAAGAGATGAATGAGAGGCGAGCAAAAGGATTGTGTTATTTCTGTCCAGAGAAATTCACTCTTGAACATAAAGTGCATAAGAAGTCACAATTGTTTTTGTTGGAACTGGAAGAAGATGAGATGGAAATCGTTGCCAATTCTGAATCTCAAATTGATACGCGTGCCATTGTTACTATATCTCTCAATGCGGTAGCTGGTTACACAGGTTACTCTACGTTGAGAGTGAATGGAATTCACAACAAACGCACACTTTTCATACTGCTTGATACCGGTTCAACACATAATTTTGTGGACCCCTTTGCGGTGGAAAAAATGGGCTGTAAAGTGGAACCAATGGTTAATGCTAAAGTGAAAGTGGCAGATTGTAGTAAGTTGGTGGTGCAGGGTTGTGTTAGAGGTTTACACTGGAAATTTCAAGATTTGTCTTTCACTGATGACTTCTTAGTGATTCCTCTAAGTGGTTGTGATATGGTCTTAGGGGTACAATGGTTACAAGAATTGGGAAAAACTACATGGGATCTTAAGAACTTGGAGATGCAGTTTATGTGGCAGAATAGGAAGGTGGTGTTGCATGGAATTAAACCAGATTCTGTGAGAGCTGTGAAAGCTGCAAGAATAAATAAGATTTCCACAGAAAATCTGCAGATTTCTATGATGTGTGTTTGCTTTGACGAGGCAGCAAACAATTCTCTACAGCTGCAAACATTGGCTACAACTCAACAAGAGGAATCCCAAGCTAAAGTAGAGCATATACTAGCTGATTTCCTGGATGTATTTGAGGAACCGCAAGGCTTACCGCCATTTAGACCAAAGCATGATCATCAAATTCCTCTGCTGGAAGGTTCTAATCGTGTGAACCAGAGGCCTTACAGGTACGCTCTTTACCAGAAAAATGAAATTGATAAGATGGTTCAGGACATGTTGGATAACGGCACAATTCAGACTAGCTCGAGCCCTTATGCAACTCTAGTGGTTTTAGTGAAAAAGAAGGATGGTACATGGCGTCTTTGTGTTGATTATCGTGGTTTGAATGCTCTAACAGTCAAGGACCGTTTCCCCATTCCATTGATCGAGGATTTAATGGATGAACTCGGCGGTTCAACTATATACTCAAAGATTGACTTGCGAGCAGGATACCATCAAGTTCGGACTCTCACAAGACAGCTTTCAAGACTCATAATGGCCATTATGAGTATCTAGTGATGCCGTTCGGATTAACAAATGCCCCGGCTACCTTTCAGGGTCTCATGAATTCTGTATTCCGAGAATTCCTTCGTAAGTTTGTCTTGATATTCTTCGATGACATATTGATTTATAGTACATCTCTGGAATTACATCTACAACACTTGCGGAGTGTTTTGACAATCATGAGACAGAACAAGTTATTTGCTAAGAAGAGTAAATGCTTCTTCGCAACTTCACAAGTGGAGTATCTAGGACACTATATTCAAGCTAACGGCATTTCTACCGATCCCAATAAGATTAAGGCAGTAAGTTCGTGGCCTACTCCCAAGAATCTGAAGCAGTTGCGTGGGTTTTTGGGATTATCAGGTTATTACCGAAGGTTTGTTCAACATTTTGGTACAATTGCCCGTCCTCTTACTGCATTAACCAAAAAGGATTGTTTCTTGTGGAATGAGGAAGCTGACTTGGCTTTTAAAAAATTGAAAGAAGTTCTGTGCACAGCTCCTGTCCTGGCTCTTCCGTTGTTTAATCAAACTTTTATTGTGGAAACTGATGCATGTAGTAGTGGAATTGGGGCGGTGTTAATGCAAAATGGACATCCTCTTGTTTATATCAGCCGTCACCTCAAAGGGAAACAACTCACGCTTTCCATCTATTAAAAAAGAGTTGTTAGCTGTGGTATTTGTTGTTCAAAAGTGGCGACACTACCTACTCACTAATCACTTTATCATTAAAACGGACCAACGCAGTCTCAAATACTTGCTGGAACAACGTCTTAATACACCAATTCAGCAACAATGGCTTCCCAAGTTGTTAGAGTTCAGTTATGAAATACAATATAAAGAAGGGAAAGAGAACTTGGTGGCTGATGCTCTCTCGCGTGTGGACAACTCGGAAATTTTACATATGGCCCTCACTTTCGTAGAGTGTGATTTATTACAGAGAATCAAAGAGGCTTATGCACATGACACTACATTACAGATTCTGATTAATGAACTGATCACGAAGTCGAAGTCTTCTCGTGGTCAGAGGGTGTTTTGCGAAGACGAAGTAAGCTGGTTGTTCCCAATGACCCGTCCATCAAAGCTCTGATATTCTAGTGGCTACATGGATCAGCAGTTGGTGGTCATTCTGGACAGGACGTTACACAACAGAGGATTAAAGGCGTATTCTATTGGAAGGGTATGAACAAAGATATACATGCTTTTGTGCGAAGCTGTGAAGTGTGCCAGCGTTGTAAAACTGATAACGCAGCTTACCCTGGTTTGATTCAGCCTTTACCGATTCCAGAAACATTATGGTCTGCAATATCCATCGACTTAATTGACGGATTACCACTTTCCTTTGGTAAATCAGTAATCTTTGTGATTGTTGATCGATTGAGCAAAGCAGCTCACTTTGTGGCGTTGGCTCATCCATATACTGCCTTTACTGTTGCTCAAGCATTCTTGGACAATGTTTTCAAACTCCATGGCCTTCCTTCTTCTATTGTAAGTGATCGCGATGCAGTGTTTTTAAGCGATTTTTTGAAGGAACTGTTTTCTCTGCAGGGTGTGGCATTGAATTACTCTTCTTCTTATCATCCGCAAAGTGATGGCCAAACCGAGGTGGTCAACCGTTGTTTGGAATCTTATTTGGGTTGTATGAGCAATGATAAACCTTATGAGTGGAGCAAATGGTTGTCACTTGCAGAATATTGGTACAACACCAATTTTCACACCTCCACAAGAGTTACTCCTTACGAAGCAGTTTATGGTCAGCAACCTCCAGTCCACTTACCGTATTTACCAGGCGAGTCCAAAGTGGCGGTGGTGGCTAAGAGCTTGGAGGAACGAGAAAGCATGCTTTTACTACTCAAGTTTCATTTGTGGCGTTCACAGCATAGGATGCAGCAAATGGCGAATCAACATCGCAGTGATCGCACGTTGGAAGTGGGAGATTACGTGTTTGTCAAACTACAGCCTTACAGACAGAATTCTATGGTGTTTCGACGCAATCAGTAGCTGTCTCCAAAGTATTTTGGACCCTACAAAGTCATTGATAAAGTAGGCAAGGTTGCTTATCGATTGGAGTTACCACCTGCATCTCTGATTCATCCTGTTTTTCACATCTCTCAGCTGAAACTCCGAGTTGGCCCATCTGTTGTGTCTACTGAATTGCCGAACAATGTATCTGATGTGTTAATCAACGAACCAGAGAAGGTACTAGACCGTAAGATGGTACGAAGACAAGGACGTGCAGTAACAAAGGTTCTTGTCAAGTGGAGGAATCAGACTGAGGAAGAGGCTTCTTGGGAATTCTTTTATGATCTCCAAAGGAAATTTCCGGACTTCACTCCTTAAACTTGTGGTCAAGTTCACGAGAAATGGGGAGATTTGATACAATTTTATACTGTATTCGCTTAATAAGCCACATGGAGGGCTAAGATCTTTAGTAGTTGAGTACAATGGGTTAAATAGAGTTGTAACAAACTAAAAACGGATATATAGAAAAAATGTTAACGAGATAATCGTCTTCTTCCCTCATCTTTCCGTTACGTTTGCGCCAGAATCGTAATTCCATCATCGGGATTGGAGTTTGATCGGTAAGAGGAGTTGTTGTTTTGAAGAACATTAGCTTCTAAACCCATAATCGTTGTGTGCTGATTGAATTGTAACACTAAGGTTCATTGACGGAACCCTAATAAAACCGGTACAAGACTCACTTGACTACAAGCGCTCAATTCAAACAAATTCAATACTTGTTGGTTGGATCTATGCTAGTTTGGATCCTAAGGTTATGTAGAAAACAATGAGCTAAATTGTTCTGTTTTATTATGTTAACCAAGAGGTCTTTAAATAGAGAGTTGGAGGCCACAAAGTCGGCCCCTCTTCTCATGAAATCGATCAAATCCCTGTAACTTAGGCAACAAAATACACTTATCTTATCTTATCAACAATTCAAATAAACTTAAATCTAACCTAATTAACCAATAGTTAACCACCCCGCAATACCCCCCTCAAGTTGGAGCATACAAATTATGAATGCCCAACTTGGACCGAAATTCCTCAAATCTTTGACTTCCCAATGGTTTGGTGAAGATATCAGCAAGTTGTGAGGAGGTTATAACATGTCGAAGTTGCAAAGCTTTTGTGTTGACAACATCTCGTACAAAATGAAGATCAATCTCTACATGTTTTGTTCGTTCATGGAAAACCGGATTTGTAGCAATATAAATTGCTGATTTGCTATCACAAAACAAGTCCATCGGTTGTTCATGAGAAAATCCTAGCGTAAGTAGCAATCCTTTTAGCCAGAGGAGTTCTTGTGTTAAGTGTGCTATCGATCTATATTCGGCTTCAGATGAAGAACGACTGACCGTGGCTTGTTTCTTGGTTTTCCAAGCAATCGGAGACGTCCCGAGCTGAACAATATACCCGGTAACCGAGCGGCGTGTTATCGGACATGTGGCCCAGTCCGAGTCACACCAGCCCGTTATATGTAGATTACGATCAGACCGCAAGAGAATGCCTTGTCCCGGATCGTTTTTGAGATAACGTACGAGGCGTATAGCTGCGTGCCAGTGCTCCTCTCGAGGTTGGCTCATGAACTGAGAGAGGATATGGACAAAATATGCTAGGTCGGGACGCGTGACAAGAAGATAAATGAGGCGTTCGAGCAGTCTTCGATACGGTGCGGGACCAGACAATAAGGAAGACTCGGATAAAGACAACTTGTTGTTTTGCTCGAGTGGAAATGTTGCTGGTTTTGAGGCCATCATATGTGTTTCTTGTATGATATCCAATGAATATTTTCTTTGACATAGAAATATGCCGTCTGTATTTCGAGCAACTTTGATTCCCAAAAAATATTTGAGTGTGCTTAAATCCTTCATGTGGAAACAATCCGAAAGATATGCTTTGAACTCCGTTGTTGCATTCTTGTCGTTTCCTGTCAATATTAAATCATCGACATACACTAGTAGATGTAACCGAGTGTGACCTTTCTCATATGTAAAAAGAGAATAATCCGATCTTGATTGCAAAAATCCATAAGTGATTAGAGCCGAGGACAGTTTTTGAAACCAACACCTTGGAGCTTGTCGTAAACCATATAAAGATTTCTTTAATCGACATACCTTGGTATTATTTCTAGAGCTGAATCCAGGTGGTAGTTTCATGTAGACTTCTTCCGTTAAATCGCCATGTAAGAATGCGTTATGTACATCCATTTGATGTATGTTCCATTTACGCTTACATGCGACATCAAGAAACACTCTAACCGTGTCCATTTTGGCAACAGGTGCATAAGTTTCATCATAATCCACTCCCGGGATCTGCTTATTGCCCAAGGCCACTAATCGTGACTTAAAGCGTTCAATAGTTCCATTTGATTGAAACTTATTCTTGTAAACCCATTGACAACCTATAGCATGCTTTCCTTTAGGCAATTCTACCAAATCTCAAGTATTATTATCTTGTAATGCTTGGATTTCACTATGCATTGAGTCC
This sequence comes from Lepidium sativum, assembly GCA_023374145.1. NCBI lineage: Eukaryota > Viridiplantae > Streptophyta > Magnoliopsida > Brassicales > Brassicaceae > Lepidium > Lepidium sativum. Next base: position 25,386 of record JAKUCM010002386.1, on the reverse strand, counting down.
CACCAATTTGAGTCTTCCATAGCTGCCTTGAAAGACCGCGGTTCTCGTGCATTCGTTATAGCCGCAACATAAGCTATGTGAGTCTCGGAGAATCGATCTTGTGATTCCAAAAGTGAATAAGAAGCTTTGGGGTGAGATGTTGCAAATTTTACAAAATTTGTTGTTGTATTGGTGTCAACAACAAAGTCTCGAAGTCTTACCGAAGGTGTTCTTTGTCGCTGTCCCTTTCCTAGTTGCGGGTCAGGAATGATCGAGGACGTGGAAAGCGTGGGAGGTTGTGGTCGGGTCTCACACGGCTCGGACAATGTGGGAGCAGCGTGTATTGGACTCGGAGTTGGACGAGGCCTCTGTCGGACTTGCGGCTTATGTAACTCGTCTGTGGGCCATACTGTGTGTGTCGGAGCACACAGAGTTTCCGTAGTGAGCTGGGCGCGATCTTCCTCAAGGTAAGGAAATATATTTTCCGAGAACACCACGTCTCGTGAGACAAAAAATTCTTGTGTATCTAAATCAAAAACCCTCCAACCTTTTTGACCATGCAGATATCCAATAAAAATACATTTTCTGCTTCTTGTAGCAAATTTATCTCCATCACGTTTTTGGTTGTGAGCATACACTAGACAGCCGAACACACGAAGTATGTCATATCTTGGCGGTTGACCATGAATCAACTCGTATGGTGACTTGTTGTTCAATATTGAGCTTGGTGTCCTATTAATTAAATAACAAGCTGTGAGAACACACTCGCCCCAAAACTCAATTGGTAGATTAGCTCTAAATCTTAAAGCCCTTGCCACATTTAAAATATATCGATGCTTTCTTTCAACTCTTCCATTATGTTGGGGTGTAGCAACACAACTCCGTTCATGTATAATTCCTAAGCCCGAAAAATACGAAGTAAGTGACATGAATTCTGAACCATTGTCATTTCTAACCAATTTAACTCTTGCTTTAAATTGTCTTTCCACAAAAGCCACAAACTTTTTCAATTTGAGAGGCGCCTCGGTTTTCTCTTGTAACAAAAATAACCATACACTACGTGTAAAATCGTCCACAATAGTGAGAAAGAATCGTGCACCACAATGAGATGGTGTTCGATAAGGTCCCCATAAATCAACATGTATCATTTCAAACATCGAAGTTCTTGTATTATTACTATTTGAAAAAGACAAACGAGTTTGCTTTGCGCGGAGACAAATTTCACACGCTTTATTCGAAGAAAAAGAAACAGAAACATTGGGAAGCATACTAACAACTTTAGAGGAAGGATGTCCTAAGCGATCATGCCATAATTGAAACATTTGTTCTGCCTTTGTTTCAACAGCAGCTGCGATTTCCATAGATCTAAAGTGGTATGTTCCTCCAAATCTTTTACCAGCTCCAATCACTGCCCTCATATTGCGGTCTTGAATGAAAAGAAACTTTTCAGTTAGCTGGCAAACACAACCATTCTGATCCATTAATTGAGTTAAAGATATTACCTCGGACTTCAAATTTTCGACATAATAAACAAACTTCAATACCAAGTGAGAACCAATGTGAACCGATCCTACTTTATCGGTAACTTGTTCTCTTCCATCTGCCATTATAACTAACACAGGAGCCATACTCCTCACATTTATTAATTTGTCAAAATTCCCATTGAGATGATGTGAGCAGCCTGTGTCTAGTATCCAAGGTGACAAGTGAGACATACCTGACAATTTCTCGGTGGAGACAGTGTCTTTCTTGCTATTGAGTAGTGACTTAAGCATCTCCCATTGTTCATTACTTAGCCTCTTTACTGTATCTTTGTCAGCATCGGTCAATACAAAGTTGGCGTGAGCCGTTGTTGTATCGGTATTAGGTATTGTAACCCGATTAGCGTACTGACTTTGATGCTGTCCGCAACCGCGGCCCGCAGCGCCTCGTCCTCGACCACGAGATGTTGTTCGAGACGTTGGCCGATCACCCCACCAATCTGGGTAACCTATTACGGAAAAACATCTCTCGGTTGGATGTCCTGTTTTGCCGCAATGACCACACACAACTCCACTTTCAATCTGCGCTCCTTTTCCTTTTATCGGTATGGTTTGAGCTATTAAAGCCGCGACCTCAGCCTCTTCAGAATTTCTTTTTAGCAAATCCTCTTCATGCCGAACGATATTATAAACTTCTTCCATTGTACGTAAAGGACCACGAGCTGCGATCGAGGAACGCACAACCCTAAAACGATCATCTAATCCATACAAGAATTGATGCACTCGGTCTTCATCCTGATCAGCTTCCTGTTTGGTTAGTAGATCGCACTCACAATTGCCACAAACACAACGACGTATTGGTCTATGATTATTTAAATCATCCCCAATTCGATTTAGCTTACCATAGTAAGCTTCAACCGTCATACCTCTTTGTTTACAACCAGCCAACTCGCCTTTCAATTGTTGAATCTTTGAGCCATTCATAACCGCAAATCATTTTTGTAGATGTTCCCAAAGATCACGAGCCACTTCTCGATGTGTAATGGAGGAACGTAAGGTTGGTTCAATTGTCATACGTATCCAAGAGACAAGCAAAGCTTGAATCGTCTTCCAATCATCATAATCCAGAGAATTCTGAGGGGTTTTTCAATTGTTCCATCGAGGAAGCCAAACTTCTTCCTAGATGTCAGAGCAGTTTTCAATCCACACGCCCATTCATCATAGTTACTCCCTGTAAGAAGTGGATGAGATATGACCGCGCCTGGATTGTCTGCCGAGGATAAATCATAAGGAGATATAGTTCTCCGTACTTCTAGAGGATTTGCCGCCGGAGGTGGAGGAATTCCTGCCATGAAACCCTAATTTTGAAAATTAAACTTATTATTCAGGTTCCGATACCATGTAGAAAACAATGAGCTGAATTGTTATGTTTTATTATGTTAACCAAGAGGTCTTTAAATAGAGAGTTGGAGGCCACAAAGTCGGCCCCTCTTCTCATGAAATCGATCAAATCCCTGTAACTTAGGCAACAAGATACACTTATCTTATCTTATCAACAATTCAAATAAACTTAAATCTAACCTAATTAACCAATAGTTAACCACCCCGCAATAGGTTCACAAAGCAATATGGTTTGTTGAAGATGTTCGTGCGATGTGGTACAATCTCAAAACACGCTACTCTATCGGAAATGCCTCACGAGATTAACAAATCAAATCTAATATCATTGCTTGCACTCAAAATGGGCTCGATATTTCTGACTACTTCGTTAAGATGAAGCTCATGTGGAACGATCTTGATGAATTCGAACCACTAATCCCTTGCTTTTGTTCAAATCCTACTTGTCCTCAACAAGTAAAACACGTTCAGCGGCGTGATCATGATCGTATACATCAGTTTCTCCTCGTTCTTGACGCATCTCGATTTAGCACTACTCGATGTACAATCTTAAATAGGTTGAATCGTGATACTGATCTTACTCTTGATCAAATCTACTCTGAATTTATTGCTGAAGAATGTCAACAAATTGCTTCAAGGAGTCGTGATGAATGTGTTGATGCGGTTGGTTTTTCGGTAAAGAGTGGGGTTAACGCGATTGCTTCTGTCACAAGAACCACTCCTCAGGGTCCGTGTACACACTGCGGACGCAATAATCACACTATTGACATTTGTTTTCAGCTTCATGGTTTCCCAGAGTGGTGGATAGAGAAGCATGGTGATCCTGCTCGTCGTTCTGACTCTTCTCGTAGTCGCGGAAAAGGTTTTGCTCGCGGTTGTGGAAGAGGACGCACATATCCTCCTCGTGCCAATAATGCTCAAGTAGATGTCGATAACTCAGGAATACCCGGTGTGAGCAAAGAAACGTGGTCCACCATTATCAACTTGCTCAAGACCGACACCTCCACTAACGACAAATTGTTCAGTAACTCCTCTTGTGTTGATTTTCTCTTAGATTCCGGTGCATCACACCATATGATAGGTGATGCGGATCTACTCTCTGATGTTCACTCTATACCGCGAAGTGTTATCGTAATTATCAATGGCAAAAATACTTATGCTCTCCAAGAAGGGACTATGAAACTTGGAGGCAACATTACTCTTATCCACGTCCTTCTTGTGCCGGATTTATCGTGCACTTTGATCTCGCTAGGTCGTCTTTTGCGAGAACTATCCTGCTTTGCCATGTTCACTGATAAAATTTGTCTCATAGAGGATCCCATTACGAAGATGGTGGTTGGAGCAGGTGAAGAAAAAAACAGGGTTTATCATTTTCGTAAATCTGTTTCAGCAAAAGCACATCAAGTTACGCAAGTCAAGGTTGTAACACGTTGGCATCTTCGTTTGGGACATGCATCTAAGAAAGTTCTATATACTACTCTTTCTACTATTGATGGATTTGATTCTACTGGTTGTTTTTTAAGGATTTTGTGAAGTTTTCATTCAAGCTAAAGAAACACGTGTTATTTTTCTGAAAGTCTTACTAAAGCAGACGAATGTTTTGAGTTAATTCATTGTGATATTTGGGGGTACAATCTTGCTTCTACTTGTGGTGCTCATTACTTTCTCACCATCGTTGACGATCATTCTCGCGCATTTTGGACGAACCTACTTCTCGCAAAAAGTGAAGTCGCGGATTGTCTAAAACAATTCATCTCTATGGCTTCTCGCCAATTCAACTAAACAGTTAAAGTTGTTCGTAGTGATAATGGTAGTGAATTCCTCAGTCTACGTCATTTTTTCATTGAACATGGGATTGTGCATCAAACGTCTTGTGTATATACACCTCAACAAGATGGATGGGTCGAAAGAAAGCATCAACACATCCTTAACATGGTTGGTTCTCTATTATTTCAAGTCAATCTTCCCACCAAGTTTTGGGGCGAAAGTATTCTCACATCTGCTTATCTGATCAACCGAACACCCACACCGTTGCTAGGAAATAAAACACCATACGAGATTCTCTACTCCTCTTCGCCTTCTTATCAACACATACACATCTTTGAAAGCATTTACTTCGCCAAACGTCCCTCCGCTGATCATGATAAATTCAAGGTACATAGCCGACATTGTGTTTTTATGGGATATCTGCATGCACAAAAAGGATGGCGAGTACTTGACATTGAAAAACAAGATTTTTTTGTCTCGCAATGTTGTTTTTTAAGAATAAGTGTTTCCTTATTTCGTTGATCCTACACCTTCTTCAACACCAGCACCGCTTCCGTACCAAGTATCTTTTGATGATGATGATTTCTCGGACTCGTCATCTTCAGAGGTGTTAGACGATAGGGGGAACTCTCCATCTCCATCTGCTTCTGCGTCTCCTTCTTCGTCTCCAACTGCTAATCCTGATCCCATTGTAGAATATGTTTCGTTGGAACCCGAACTACTTGGTCGTGGTATGCGTCAAAAGACACCTTCGGTTCGTTTGACTCCTTATGTGACCTACTCTATGCGTTGTGATAAACTCGTTCTTTCTTTGTCTTCTCTCCAATCTCCGTCTTCAGGTATGTCCTCTTATCCTATGGCAAATTTTGTTACATGTGACAGGTTCTCGAAGGCACATCAAATCTAATTGCTCTTCTCGACGAACATGTTACTTATCATCAAGCTTCACAAGATGAAAATTGGAGTAAAGCCATGGGATTCGAGATTGATGCGTTGGAAGATAATAAAACATGGTCTCTTGCAATCTTACCACGCGGAATGAAGGCATTGGATTCAAAATGGGTTTATCGATTTAAATACAGTTTTGATGGTACTCTTGAGAATACAAAGAAAAACTTGTTGCACTTGCAAATCATCAAAAGGAGGGTGTTGATTTCTCGGATACTTTTGCACCGCTTGTCAAAATGCAAACCGTTCTTGTTCTTCTTAGTGTTGCCGCTATCAAGAATTATGAGCTTCATCCGATGGACGTTCACAACGCCTTCTTACACGGTGACATTGACGAAGATATCTATATGAAACCAACTCCAGGTTTTCATCCTAAAGACTCCTTTCTCGTTTGCAAACTTAAAAAGTCTATATATGGTCTTCGCCAATCCCGACGTTGCTGGTTCTCCAAGCTCTATACATCGCTCATAATTTGCTCATTCTTCTAAGGATCACTCTTTCTTTTCGTACAAGAAAGATTAGGTTCTTTTTCACATCCTTGTTTATGTCGATGATCTAATTATTTGTGGAATGATTCATCTCTCATCTCCAAGTTCAAGATTTATTTGCATACTTGTTTCAAGATGAAAAACTTAGGTGCGTTAAAATTCTTTCTGGGCATCGAAGTTTCTTGGGGACCTGATGGGCATTATTTGTCTCAAAAAGGTATTGTCTTAACATCATTGATGAGTGTAGTCTTTCTGGTTCCCGTCCCGTTGACACACCTATGGAGCAAAATCATCATCTCGCTACTTCCATGAGTCCTGTACATTATGATTCGGCTCAATATTGACGGTTAGTTGGTCGTTTGGTCTACTTGTGTCATATGCGGCATGAGATCAGCTATCCCGTCAATCTCCTTGCTGAATTCATGCAAGCTCCATTTATGGATCATTGAGATTCAGCTCTTCGTTTGGTTCGATATTTGAAAGGCTCCCCAGGTCAGGGAATTGTCTTGTTTTCTGCTTCATATTTGTATGTAACTGCTTTTTGGATTCAGATTTTAACACATGTCCACTAGATCGTCGCTCTCTCATGGGTTATGTTGTTCAACTCGGCCATTCTCCTCTCTCATGGAAGACCAAGAAACAGTCACATGTGTATCTTTCCTCAGTTCAAGCAGAATATAGGGCCATGACAGTGACATGTCAAGGTTACTATGGGTTAAAGAAGTTCTCTCTTTTCTCGGGATCTCGCATGATGTTTCGATGAGTCTGGTTTGTGACAGCCAAGAAGCACTTCACATTGCCGTGAATCCTGTTTTCCATGAGCGTATTAAGCACATCGAATCTGATTGTCATTTCATTCGAGATGAAATCAGATCCGGTACTATTGCTACTTCTTATGTTTCTACTCACAAACAATCTGCTGATATATTCACTAAAGCTCTTGGACGAGATCAGTTCCAATATCTACGGTCCAATTTGAAGAGGAGTGTTACGATTAGGATATTTTCCTGTTTTATAGGACTAAATATATTATATAGTTTCCATATATCTCTTGTATTGCACTATATATATGTGACCCTAACATCAATAAAACGTAAGTCATTCTATTCTAAAACCTAGTTTTGACAATAATTATGCACATAATATTTTTCCTAATACTATTGTTGATGGTGAAGTACTTCCTCTCGTTCTTGTTGAAGATGTAAAACCTGAGATCTGCATAAACCTCTTGATGTGCAGAGAAGAAACTCTAATTGTCTATGGTTACGTAAAGTGAAAGGTAACCTGAACCAGTATCCTTCTTGTTCCCGTTAGGGTACACAACAAGTGTCCTGTTTTAGTATTGTATGTTAAGATCCATCAATATACTTTTTAGTTGAGAAGATTCGATTCAATCATAATGAAGATTCGAATACCAGTTGTATCCACCAACTACAAAAGGACGAGATTCGTATTTTTCTCTGTATGGTGACTTTAGAATCGTGTTGAAAGATTCCATCTTGAGAAACGTAAGACAATGGAGGACGATCTTTGAGACCCTTTAACGTGCTTGATGCTGAGACTAAGTGATCACGTGATGAAATCTCCTGATTTTTCTGTAGGTATTGGATTAGTTCTGCTTCTCTTTCCTCTGCTTTCATACAAAACACAGAGCAATCTTTATGTTGTAGATTTGTGTTGAAGTCATCAGTGACCTGTCGTACGAAAGAACTTGCAGACGCATATGTGATGAAGAGACAAAGGAAGAGATGAATAAAAGAGATGGTAATTCTGAAGTGACTCCTCATGTTTAATGTTTTGTGTATGAAGTGTACCAAACAAAGACTAGCTATAGACTTATATATAGTGAGAGATAATTGCTTAAGGATGCACAGGGAGGCTAGTCATATGATTCACGTGACATAATGAACGCAGTACAATATTACCAATCACAGTATTACTCTTCTTCTGTTATAAAATAACTGATATATATATGTATATATATCATATATTATATTTTTAAATAATATTTGTATGAAAAATTATAAAATGGGAGAGAAAAAGAGGGAGACAGGAGAAAGAAAGCAGGAGAAAAGAATTGAAATTATTTTTGTACTTACTTCTATTGTTACATGACATATATATATATAATGCACAATGGCGGTGGAATAGATATTTTATATACGTATTGATTATTACCATTAATTATTAAACATATATGTTTATAATCCTTAATTATCTATCGTTAATTATATATTACGCGTTGCCTTATTAAAACTTTATCATGGAAAAATTTAGTGGGATAAAAACCAAGACGAGGGAAAAATAAGACAATGACGTAATCTCCCCTGAAATGTGGATATCATAAATTTCGTAGTTTACGCATTCTGATACTATGAACATGTTTTTCGAATGTTGTAGTGTGAAGTGCTTTTGTAAATAGATATGTTGTATTGTATGTTGATTGTTATTCCTTGGAGAAAACAAAATATATGTTTTATTCCATTCCAATGTCCAAGCGTGGGTGATAAACTGTATCTAGCAAGCAGATTTGTAGCAAATGATATATCTGGTCTAGTGCAATTTTCAAGATACATGAGTCCACCAATAGCGCTCATATAAGGTACTTCAGGACCTAATACCTCTTTGTTATCTTCACAAGGCCGGAATGAATCTTTATCGATATTCAATGATCTATTGACCATTGGAGTACTCAAAGGAGTCGCTTTGTCCATAGAAAAGCGTTTTAAGACCCTTTTCGTATAATTTGATTGATGTACGAAAATTCTATTCTGAAGATGCTCGATCTGGAGTCCGAGACAAAAAATTTCTGTCCGAGATCTTTCATTTCAAACTCTTTCTTCATATGAGCTCTTCTCTCATTGATTTCCTTTCGAGTCTCAATTATGTTCAAGTCATCAACATATACAACAATGATCACAAACTCATATATATATATATATATATATATATTTCTTAATAAATACACAAGGGCATATTGCATTGTTGGTATACCCTTTACTCAATAAATATTTACTTACGCGATTATACAACATGTGTTCGGATTGTGTTAATCCGTAAAGTGATCGTTGTAGTTTGACTGAACATATTTTCTTAGATTTTGAGCTCAATGTTTCAGGCATTATTAGTCCTTCTGAGATTTTCAAATATATATATATATATATATATATATATCATTATCAAGTGATCTATATAGATATGATGTCACAACGTCCATCAGACTTTTAGAATGTCGCTAGACTCATCAAAAATCTAAAGGTAATTGCATCCATTACTGGAGAATATGTTTCTTCATAATCAATTCCCAGTCTTTGAGAACAACTTTGGGCAGCAAGTCGGGTTTTATACCTTGTTACCTCATTTCTTTTTCAAAAAAATACCCATTAATAACCAACGAGTTTTACATGTTCAGGTGTTATGACAATAGATCCAAAAACTTTTCTCTTATTAAGGGAGTTCAATTCAGTTGTCATGGCCATTTTCCATTTCTCCCAATCAGGTGTTTTTAAACATTCTAATATGGACTTTGGATATGGATCATCACTTTCATTATCAATTTCTTTTGATATAGAGAATGAGAAAATTCTATCATCATCTTCTAATTCATTTTTAACCCAAATATTTCCGTTTTGGGTATAGTCGATGGAGATCTCATGTGTTTCTTTATCTTCGTCTTCAAGATTTTTCTCTGTATGATTTGGTTCTTCTAGACCATTATTATGTATTTCTCCCCAAAAAAAATTCTTTCGGAGAGTCTTATCTTTTGATCTCATCGGTCTCCCCCTTTTCAATTGAACCTTGGGCTCATTTGTAAAGTTTCCATCATTTTGTTCTTCTGGAACTATAACTCTTGATGGAACATTCACAGCAGGTATATATGATTTGGTCACTCTTATTGTATCAATGAATGCGTCAGGTATCTGATTTGTCATATTTTATAAATGCACAATTTTCTGAACTTCCAGTTTACGTTGTTTCGTAAGAGGATCAAGGTACCACAACAACGGTGTGTACCATATAATGTCTTTTGAAGCTTCTTTTGCTCCTCCCTCTAACGCTGGAAATTCATTTTCATTAAAATGACAATCGGCAAAACGTGCTGTAAACATATCACCAGTTTTTGGTTCCAGATACCGGATTATACTTGGTGATGTATACTCAATATATATACTCAATCTCCTTTGTGGTCCCATTTTTGTCATTTGTGGCGGTGCAATAGGGACATAAACTACACATCCAAAAGCACAGAGATGCGATATATGTGACTTGTGGCAAGATGTTAATTCTAATGGGATTATTTATGATATGCACTCGGTCTTATTTAGTTCTGCAGCATGCAAAATTGCATGACCCCATATTGAAATTGGGAGTCTTATTCTCATCATTAACGGTCTAGCAATAATTTGTAATTGTTTGATCAAAAACTCAGCCATGCCATTTTGTGTGTGAACGTACGGAACTGGATGTTCAACATCTATTCCCAATGACATACGATAGTCAATGAAATCTTGTGAGGTGAATTCACCAGCGTTATCAAGTCTTACCTTCTTTATTGTATAATCAGGAAATTTTGCCCTCAACCTGATTATTTGGACAATGAATTTTGCGAAAGCCATATTTCGTGTGCTCAATAGACACACATGTGACCATCTACTAGATGCGTTAATTAATACCATAAAATATCTAAATGGCCCGCATTGTGGATGTATAGGTCCACATATATCACCATGTATTCTTTCTAGAAATATCGGAGATTCATTCCCAACTTTGGCTCGTGATGGCCGAGTTATTAGTTTTCCAAAAGAACAAGCATTACAAAGAAATTCTTTTGCTTGAAAAATCTTCTGGTTTTTCAGCGAATGGCCATTTGTATTTTCCACAATCCCTCGCATCATGACTGAACCAGGGTGCCCTAAACGTTCATGTCAAATTTTGAATGTACACGTAAACTTCGGGTTTATTGTAGCATATGATTCAACCATATTTATCTTTGTAAAGTACATTCTGGAAGATAAAGCTGGCAGCTTTTCCAATATACATTTCTTTTCTGAATTAGTTGATGCAATGGAAAGATATTCAATACTTTTTTTATTCATGGTCTCTACGTGATATCCATTTCTGCGGATATCTGTGAAACTCAATAAATTTCTATATGGTTTGGGGGAATATAATGCATTTTCTATCTCAAATTTTGTTCCCCTTGGCATTGGAAAACAAGCTCTTCCAGAGCCTATAATAATTTTTGCATTACCAGATATAATATTCACGCTTCCAGCGAAATTGTTCATTTGAAGGAAAGAGAAATATTTTTTATCTTTAAGAATTGTATGCGTTTATAGCACTATCTGCCATACAATTATCTCCATCCTTGTTATCGCATTTCAACATTTTCTGATATGAAAATATTCAGAAAAGACGCGTTAATATAAAAATAAATTTTATATTACAACACAAGCAAATTTACAAATACAAGATAGAAACACAACATTATGCAACCATAACTATTATGTCATATTTCTTATTTGGGAAGATTTTAGTCTCTTAGGCTTTCGTTGATATATATAGAATTAACAGCGAAATCAGCCACATCGAGATATGTATCTTTATTTATACCACCAAAAGGTGGCTCGACATCACGCTCCGAGGAGGGTCCTGCTTCATTATCAAAAGTATGTCCAACATTGGCATAAAGAAAGTTGGTTTCCTTTTTTTCCCTTTTTCTTTTGTGAATTTTGGTGTAGATTGGCAAAATACTTTGGTGTACGGCAAGTACGTGACCAATGCCCTTTCATGTCACACTTATAGCAATTTTCCTCATGTTGCCTTTTTACAACTTCCTTTCCTTTTGACCTTTTATTATATATTTCATTGTTGAAATCATTAGGACGGTACTTTCTTCCTTTTCCAACTCCATTTCCATGTCCATATCCTCCTCGTCCACGACCACGACTACTTCCACGGCCGCGTCCTCGTCCATAAGTATTGTAATTTTATGATGTAACATTCGCTTCTGGGAATGATGTTGATCCAGTAGAACGAAATTGATGGTTTAACATTACAAGTTCATTATTTTGTTCTGCTACAAGGAGAACTTGCATTAATTTTAGATATGTCGTGTATCCCTTAGCCCGGTATTGTTGTTGTGTGACTACATTTTCAGGATGAAATGTTTGGAGAGTTTTTCGATCAAATCATAGTCACTTATTCTCTCTCCACATAATATTATCTTGGAAGTGATTCGGAACAAAGTGGAATTATATTCACTTACACCTATGTAGTCCTAAAATCGGAGGTCTAACCACTTACTTTTAATTTCAGTCAATTGACTTCTTTATTTTTATTTAATTTTTTATCTTCGGTAAAGTGATGAGGACTCGAGTTTTGAGGTGCCATCAACTACTACGCAAAACTAGGAGGCGTAGTGGCAAAGAAGTCATGAAAGAGACCACACCAGTTGAGACAGTAGATGAAACCCAAGAGGAGTCATGCAGTGACGACACTGAACATGATGTCTGGATTGACGAAAATCTCCCCTGAAAATGTTCCACATAAACAGGCGTTGAGGCACCTCAAGCAAGTGAGAGTGGAAGGGACAAGATACCTGCACTGGGAGACGATGATGCAATTAGGTATAGCCAGGGATGTCGATCAGATGCTGTGAAATGTTGGTCTAACACAATTTGTGTCGTATGCACGCGAAACCTACCCTGCTGAGACTGTGCAGTTCGTAGCCTCAGTGGAGCTGCAGACGTATATTGAGAATGAGACAAGAATGAGGGATATAGATGGGTTTGGAGATCTAACTTTTGTAGTCAACAGCAGTAAATACTCATTCTCAGCGTTGCAATTCGAGCAGTTGTTTGACCTTCAACATTCTGATGGAAACGATACTGATTTCGACCGTGACGAGATGAACCTGCTGTGGAAAATAATTGCAACACCAGACGACTACAGCGCTTCACGCAGTAAGAGCACCAAAATCAGGAACCCAGCAATCAGGTACTTTCACAAGGTTATTGCTGATACATGTTTTACAAGACATGAGTCAGGGAATGTAAGGAAGCCAGAGCTTGAGATGATTGATGCAGCACTCTTGACCATTCTCAATAACTATGATCATTGAATAACCTTCGCGGGGAATATAAACCATAACGGGTTCACAAAGGCGATCATGAAGCAGCTGACATGGTACAAAAGTTGAGCAATTCAGTTGCAGAGCAAAGACAATGCTTTCATATGTTGCGGAGGGATTGTAACGAGAATTATGGAGGCATGTAATGTCACCATAAAATCGAAAGATTCGACTCCTCTCGCGTACATCGACATGACATACCTCATGAATCATAGATTCTTGAGGAAGAGCTCAGTCAGAGATAAGTTGATGTACCGATTTGCACAACCAGGTGCAAGCACGGATTCGTATATTCAGCTTCCTAACCAAGAGTACGCCGATATAGCACTCGAGTCGAACATTGCGTTTCTACCGCCAGCGCATCTCCTCGCTGAAACTCGCTCCAGAACCCACCACCACGAGAAGACACTTGAAGATACGAAGGGCACATTAGAGGAACCAGACTGCTGAGGAGCGGCGCACAAGCACATTGGGCTACTCTCCAAGCTGTCTAGGTGGAATACCAAGAAGATTAACACGATTATGGACAAGCTTAGCTCCCTATCATTGAACCCCAACACTCGAAGAAGTCCAGAACCCACGCCTCCAGAACCAGCGTAGCGCAGATCCCGCTGGATGGTCTCTGTTTCGCTGAGGTAAGAACGCCAACCTCCTTTTGTACATACCATTGCATTCATTTTATTATGTCATTACTTGTCTGAGACCTTCCTCAAACTTTTATCGACACAAGGAGCTGTGTGATTTACGTTCGGGGGAGGACCCAAGGTACTACTAATCATGTTTATTGTTTTCTTAATTTGATTTGATCTCATGTCTCATACGCATAAAAAAAAAACAGAGTGTTCATGCGTTGCACTTAGGATCGAGTCTAAGTTTTGGGAATCATCTTGTTTTGGATAGACAGTATTGCTAGGTTGATTGATTAGTAACCATAGTGAACTCTTGGACTTGCGGTTCTTCCCTTTCGAAACCTAACAGGTAGATCGTCCGCTTTTGAAACCTGTGCTTATGTTGTGTCTCGAAAGGACATGGTTTGTTTCCTCTAATATTGAATTTGAATTTGCCAAGATAGGGGTTTGAGATGCATTGAATTTGATCCTTCCTTGAGTTTAGCCTGTCAATTAGAAAGAATGAAACGAAAAAAAAAGGTACTTCTCATATAACTCAGCTCACATAATGAGGTCTAAGGTGAACGGGGACTGTGCGTAAACCCGTACTTTCTTGTGTTCACTGATAAAACCAATATAATTTTGCCTAAGGTGAACGGGGACTGTGCGTAAACCCGTACTTTTTCATGTTCATTGAGAAAGCAAAGACATTAATGCCTAAGGTGAATCAGGGCCGTGCGTAGACTCGTACTTCCTTGTCTTCACTAATAAAGCTCAAGCATAATCCTGAGTTTGAGCATAAACTGAATCTAAAAAAAATAATTGTGCTGAATAACTTAAGTCTTTTTAAGCTCTTGGAAGTTGCACCAATTGTCTATGATCAATAACCCCTCTTGAGGCCCACACCTTTAGAACTAGGAATCAAACTTGCGCTTCTTAGAGCCCAGCTAAGCACTAGGGATATCTGGTTAGGATGCTAAGTCTTGATGAGAGTAGATTGTGTTTTTACAATGGAATAAGCGTTCATTTGTGGCTTACAGTTTTCATCCTATTGAGTTGTTTGTCTGAGGCAAGGTGTTCCCAGCGTCTGCACCATCTTTTCCTTCTTAGCACTATGCATTTGCTTGAGGGCAAGCAAAGACTAAGTGTGGGGGAGTTGATATACACGTTCTTAACACGTCTTAGGAGCATCATTTAGGTATATTATACGTACATTTATATACATTCTCATATAGTTGGAGTCTTGATAGTATCATTCATACACATTCACATGCATATGCATACATACTACGTTTTGTGAGTTTTCAGGTACTGGATGCGGCACGATCGAGTCTACTTTGGACAAGGAAGAACCACAGATCGAGCCCAGATCAAGCCCAGCTCGAGTCCAGACACGCGCCAGCTCGAGCCTCAGCTCGAGTCCAGACACATGCCAGCTCGAGTCCAAACAAGCGTCAACTCGAGCCCAGATCAGGCTCCACCACGCGCCAGCTCGAGTCTTCGTCTCGAGCTCTCTTACGCGCCAGTACGATCTCGCACGCACTTCAGCTCGTGGACACGCGCGCACACAAGCTCGAGATCACACACTCGAGCTCAAGTCGACTACACAATCACGGATAGCCAGTTCATACGCACTCCTGCTCTTTTCACTATTGGGCCAAACCGAGACCAAAATCCATTGCGCATTGGGCCGAGTTTATCTAGGGTTTTGCTATGTGTTTAGTATAAATGTTCTTACATGTTGCAAAACCCGAACCCTAGTTTTTACAATTGATTTTTCTTGCAAACTTAGAGCTTTGTAATCAAACGCAACTTTCTGATTTTCGAGTTTATTTTTATGCAATTTAGTTTTACACTAAGCGTTGATTTCATACCTTGTTCGAGTTCTTTACTAATGCATTCAAACCTTGAATTTGTGCTTGTTGTTAAACTCATGAGTTCTGAGTAGTCACCTAGGGTTCCTGAGGATGAGTTAGGTCTGCGTGACGCTTAGCTTTTCTAAAGACGCTTAGGGTTAGATTTATGTAAGTCTTTTCTGATTTGGTGTTATCATCACTAGCTTCATTTTGATCAACTGAGGCTTGTTCTGAGACGCTCTAGCACCGATGGGTGTTTGGTAGAGCGTCTGACTGAACCACTTCAGAGATTCACATGCTCAGCTCGAGGGATCGAATGTCTGAGGTGTGAATCGGCGTTAAGCGAGTTGATCGTTCATTCTGACTAGATTATCAAACGCCTATGGCGATAGGGTTTGTTAGTAGTCTACTCGAGTTTGTTTACCACGAGAGTGGATTCATTATTTGTGTTCTCGTTGCCTAGAGACTAGCTCTATTGAGTGATATCAAGCGCCTAGTTAACTCAAGAGTCACGTTGACCCACGAAACTCACTTCTCAGAATCCTACTTTCTCACCCTGCATTAATTCTATTTGAACTCTACTGTTTATTGCTCTGTTTGAATTATTTACAATTGCATTGTTTTGTCTATTTTCGTTTTACAGGTTCGAATTAGGTTGTTAGAGAAACCACACTTTGATTTGCTTGAATTAAGGTAGTTAATTGCATCCTGATTGATAATTACATTCCCAGTCTGGTTGACACCTATTATACTACAACCGACATACAAGTATAATAGGATTTGACAATAGAGTAAAAATCGTGTTATCATAAAGTCACATATTTCGGGTGATCAAACCTATCATTGAGTGATTGCCAAAGATCTGCAGGATCTTCTTTTGTTATATATTCATCTCTTAAACCATCGTGGATATCTTGGACCAAAAATTTCATAGCATTAGCCTTTTGCTCATGTGAAATTGTTTTTGACTTATTGATGGTATCGAAGAGTTTTCTTCTTCTAAGATGCATTTTTGCTGCAACTACAATCTCATATAATTGTTTCCCGATATATCAAGGGCAGTGAATTCTTGTTTACCCAAATTTGGCATACTTACTGCATAATAATTAATAAAATTTTATTAATTATTTGACACAATATTATTAAAACATAATATAAAATAACATATTATCTAAATACAAAAAAATGAAACAAACAAGCGACTACAAGGATATATGAAGCACAAATAGTCAGACCAACAGTTATCCGAGATTCTTCAGGATTGTGCTCAAAAACAAAAAGCTCGTAAATTGAAGAAATAATTGTAACCAAAGAAACAATTAAAATCCAAATAAACATTTTTTGTGATGGGGAAGAGAATTTTTTGAGTGAATAGATAAGAGAAGAATGAGTGTATTTATAGATGAAAAAAATTGTAAACAGACGTTAGTAATAGTGTTTAAAGACGTTGAGTATGTATATGTATTATTATTTAATTTTGTTCTGGACAATTTTACTTTATTTATTCATTTTGTATTACTGTTCTTAAGGAACGCTTTGTAAATGTATTCGGGACATTTTATTATTTATTGTTCTTCTGGAACATTTTATAAATGTCTTATGGACATTTAAAGACATTGATCTGAGGAGGCATAGCCTACCACATGATCATGATCGTGGAAGCATAGCCTTCTATTACGATCAATTCGGAAGAAACAACTTTTATTATCCCGAACAAAAATATAATTGTATGGGGAGCAAATCATCCATATTGTTATGGCCATTATAACAATATATATAGATTAAATTAAAATGTATAGCATATATGTATGTAACCCAATTTACTTATTATAATAAAGTATAAAAACAGATTTGACAAAAGTTAAATTTTATCTTTCGTGTTACGGAAGCACCTCGTGCTGATAACGTGTTATAAAATAAATATTTTATATATATATATATATATATATATATATTATATATAAATTTTTATATAATATTTGTATGGAAAATTATAAAATGAAAGAGAGAAAGAGAGAGACACGAGAAAGAAAGCACAAGAGAAGAATTGCAATTATTTTTGTACTTACTTGTATTATTACATGACACATATATATAATGCACAATTGCGGTGGAGTAAATTTTTTACATACGTATTTGATTATATTTATAGTATATGTAATTATTAAACCTATATGTTTATAACATCTTCGTTATTGTGAATTCTTAGTACAAGAAGCAGAAAAGGGCAATGCGTTTTAAAAGTATGTACACAAATGTAGTAAAATATAACTTACTAATAAAAGAAGATATTATTGACGTAACATCTCAAGTTGAGCTAAGAAGACAGGATTCATAAAAGAAATACACCATTGGGTCTCTTTTCCTAGCAACCAACACGGGGTTGGGAAGTGGCTGAAGCTAGCCCAGCAAGCTTATGACAGTAGTAACAACAAATATCAATATACCACTGTGCTTGGGTCGACCGGTGAGGTCACTCAACAGTGGCAGTAGCAGGCGAGCAGACTCAAATTAAGGTTCTGCTGCTCAGCCACAATGTCTAGTTTGACCTACGACAGGTGTTTTTAGAGTATGTAATGGCTTAGATCTGATGCTCAAGGACATGTTTCAGCTGAACCTTCTGGCTCTCAATTTGTGCTTCTATGAGCTTTGTCTTTAAGCTGTTCTTATGTGTACCTCTAGGCCACTCTATGCACCCTTTCATTACTCCTCGGTTAACATTAGCATTAGCCGAGTCTGGTGTTGAGCTCCATTGCCCCACCAAGTCTGACGTGCTGAATCTGCCTTTGTTTGAGCCTGTCTCTGGTGAAACCATCCCCACTGTTGATTTTCTCCCGTTTGAAACCCTTCCATTTATACCTTCTAGTGAACTCCAAAGCTTTGCCATTGATGATACCTTTGTGGATTGTCGTCTTGGAACAGAGCACACTTCTTTTATTTCTCTCAATGGAGTCTTCAGAAACTCTGTTCCATTCACCGATACATTGCTGTCATGGTGATGATTGTTGCTATTACAAGGGATGCTCTCATCTGGAGAGTAACTGGATCCATGTTCCTCGGGATGGCTCACAGTTTCCCAGCCACTATCATCTTCTTCAAATTCAACTTTCTGATCAGTGAATGCATTCGAGTGTCTGCCTTTGTTAATCAAATTGACATCCGGACTTACCGAGTGAGCTTTTGAAGCATGGCTGACCGGACTGTAGGGAACACATTGCTCAATTTCTCTATCTTGGACTTTGTCCAAGTTCATTTCCTCAAATAACATGAATATGTCATCCGGGTTTGCAGGTTCATATGTGAAATCCTTAGTTTCTTGGATATCAACTGATGCAGCAGATTCTCTTAATAATTCTGCATCTCTTCCCTCTTTCACACCTGTAGTAGCATTTCTTGATTTAAGGAAGGCTTCCATATCTCCTACAAGCTTGTTCATTTGTGAATACTTGTCCTCGAGTGTTACTTTAGCGTCAATAAGCTTCATCTGGACACGTTCCTCGCGCCAAACCTCAGCCATCTGCAGCATTCTTCTTTCATCGTCTACTTCGTCTCTGAGATTTATGGATTCACTCTTCAATGCCTCAATCTCAGCTTTATCTTCTTCTATTTCCTTTGCGAGTTCATCACAAACTTCTTCAATTAATTCTCTTGCCATCTTTTCCTTTTGGTAATCATGCATGTAACGCTTTATAGCCAAGTTTGAATCTGCAAGCTCACTGACTAATTTTTGATTGACAATTTCTAATCTCTGACTACTTTTCTTTTCTTGATTCAGGTCAGCTTTCATGTCATCAATGATTGCTCTGACCTTCTCATGTTCCCTGCACCGCCAAGCTGCCCTCTCTTCGCTAACTTTTCTCAGGAACTGCTCAAGCTTCTTTTTCTGAGATCGCTTCTCATTCTCAAGATCCTCAATGTAAGCATGAGCTTCCTCCAGTTTCAACTCAAGAGAAGAAGCCAAAGAAACAGCATTCATTTGTCGATCAATCAGCTTTGTCTTGTTGTAGACTGGCTGAACTTCATCATTTCTATTCAAGCAGACAGGATCCCATTTTGTAGCCCCCTCCATCGCAGAGTGGGGAAAAGGAACTGAAGACTCGTGCTAACAGCAAAAGAAGTAGAATTGTTCAGATCAAGAACCCCCAAAAGAGTTAACTAAATGAAAACAGTCAAGTGAAAAGAGATATTTAGACAAGAAAAGCCAACTAAAGATATCTGCAGTGTATAAATGTCTTAAAACGCTGAAGCTAACAAGTACAATGGAGCTAGGCAGCAGTATTATACTCATGTCCAAAAGGAAAAATTGACAAGGGCCAGATTTACTAGTTTACGTAACAACACTTAACTTCTTAAAACCTTCATCTCAAACAAGATATTCAGTTATGCTTGTTCACAAACTAACTCAAGCAATAGCTATATGAAATTTGAAACGATTTTCATTAATTGGATTGACATTAGATCATCTTCACCTAGAAGTTTGAAAATATCAACACACCTTATGATAGAGCCCACTTTTTGTGGCAGCAACAGAGCTTGGCTTGTTTCCCAACTTGTTGCTTTGAAAGCCAGCATGTTTGTCATCAAGGTGATAATAAAACAGAGAACTCAAGTGTCCAACAGGACCAGCACTTTCCTGGAGAAAAACACCAAAGAAAATGAAAAGTGTTTCATCTTCCACATGACCTATCAGATCATAACTTAAAACCAACTCTTTCGGATCCAGCAGACAAGTAACAGAGTACCCAGATTTCAGAAGTTTGAGCAATCATTGGGCCCTTTAACCTAAACAAGTGACTAGTGCGAAGATCCCAGAATCAACATTCATTTTGGATTTACAATGACAGTACTACCAAAACAGCTAGTTAGAGCGATCCAAATGGTCTCAAATTTCATTCAAAGCTAAAGCAAAACCAGCAAACCTATAATACTTTTGTTAATTTTCATGAAAAGCATGTAATTCAGCTCAAATTCATAATGCGGATCCACCAATTCAGAGGAAAATGAATCCATTTCCATTCGTCAGCAAGATAATAGAAAAATAGCAAAAATTGAAGATGTACCTGAAACCCTACCCCATTTCTGCTCCTCTTATCTCCGCCGCTTGAAACAGCATCCGGGACTTGCAATCGCCACACTCCGGCCGCAATCTTCCTAACATTGCCCGGCGGTTCACTTCTCATTCGTTCCTGGCAACGCATCATCGGCCACGTATCAACCTGATTATTAGAATCATCATCTTGAATCGCGACACGTTGCTCCCTGTTATGATCCTCCGCCTTCGATTTACATAGAGGAGTCTCCGGCCTGCTCCGCCTCCTGACAAGGATGCTGGATCTTCGCTGACGAATCAAGCTCAGTTTTCGCGATCTACGTCTATGATTAGCCCTAAGATTCGTGCCATTGGCGGGTAATGTAGCCGTCGAAATTGATTTTTCGGTGAACTTCATCTACTCAACAACGTAATACAACAGCATAGACAAAAATTTCAATGTGAAGAATCGAAGAGAAGAATCTGAACAGAGGAAAAAGGAAAACAAAAAAAGTCAGGAGAAAGAAACAGGTGAGAGTGTGTGAGAGAGAGATGGGTGGAGAGTAAGAGAGCTCGTGATGATGCAACTGTAACAAAAGAGGTAGTGAAGATGACGGTGTATATGAATGTTTGGCGATATATGTGATATTTTGATTCTTAATTAGTTTCACATGTACAAAATTCATTTTTATTATATTTACTTTTTTGAAAAAGATTCTGCTTGGATCAAAGCCCAACAACAACTACTAAAAACAAAGCCCATATATTCAAGGTACTCTTGTGTTGCGGATTAATAATCATCGTTATCTGTGCTATATGTAAAGTATGCCTGAATTTCACTTTTTCTCATATGCTTATAACTTATAATTAATAAAATGGTTTATTGAAATTTAGCAAACAAATTGGATTTTTTACTAAAAGCCGAGCTAATCTTAATACAAAACTTGCTGCTGTTTAAAATGTTATTCTATCTATCGCAAATAAATACCTTTCTCGATCATTCCTTTATACGTCAAATCTTGTTCTCGCGATTTTGTCATAGGCTTCTTCTTTGGATTTGTCTTTTGGGCCGAAGCGAGTTGAGTCCCACCCACCACTAACAGCTTTTAATATTGTTGTATAATACTATTACTTGTATTTTGAATCAACAGCTGCTTAAGATTGCGTTACATTTTTATCTTCGAAATAGTCACTATTTAGGTGTTAAGCATCTTCTAAGCTTTAGCTCGTTCATATATATAATTAGAATTGGTGATGACTTTCAAAACTCTTTTACTCCGTTTCAAACTTTCAGTATTCAACTCAAAGTCTAATTGATTTTTTACCAATTAAAAAATTATATTGGCTATTGCTCAGTACATATATAAATGGCTACATCTCCTAAAACTCTGTATATAGTCATTTGGACATTGTTTATCGAAAAAGTAACAGAATGACTTGCATGTATTGTGTAAGCATCGCGTATATATTACATAGATTGTTATGTGTTTCTATGTTCCGTATGAATCTGCGTGTAGATATTATGTCGACGTCCATAATATATTTATCAAAACCATTAACAAGTTGTTGGCAATATTAATATCTTATTTACGCCGCCTATTGAGTTGCAGGAAGTGTTCTTGTCTTAATTTTTCATCTTAAATTTTTCAAATTGTTGACTGTATAATCCTAAGCAATCTTATATAAATTCTTCGGGTGGTACTTAGTCACCAAAACAATAGAAATCATTAATAAAACTTAAGGATATCAGTTTGAAACTTTGAATTGACAATTCTCTTGGAAATTTATTAAATTGTTTGCTTAAATATAATGATTGAGTAAACATAAAAATGGTGTAGCTAGTTGTATCAAAGCAACTGGTTTTATATATTGACGTTTGTGTAACGTGTAAGGTGTAACACATTTTGAAGTTGAAGATAGACCCATAGAATTGGTTCCTTAAGATTCCATAAAACTGAATAATTCAAAACTCATAAAAAGAGTATATATAATGGATAACATAAAAACTTATGATAATTAGTTTGTAGATCTAGCCTAAATTCATAGCCCACTGTTCTAAAAATAATAACGATTGTAACTCTCTGCCATTTATTAAACTAGTTTCATTACTTATGTTATTGTCTTAATTCACTCTTTTAATTTTGAATAGATTTCTAATTTATGATGACAACGATTATGAAGATGGCGAGAGAACTGAGATGATGAGGTTGATATCTACGACGTTTCCGTCTGTGAAGCTTTGTGATCTCAATTTTAAAACTCACGATATTCAATTAGTTTCTAAGATTATGTTATTGTATTAATTAAGTCAAAATAAAATGGGTGAATATAGGTGTAAAAGGCATATAAATATATAATTTCTTGAAAGCCCCTGAGAATTTTATAAGGAATGTCGACGATTTTTAATTACCAACAACCTAAATTTGATTGTTTAAATCCATATAAAATCCTTCTGGAAAATTAAATTTGGATGGATTTCATAGAGACGTGTCTCTTGGAATGAGCAAATTTCATGTATCTATAATTGTATCAACTTCCAGTGCAAAGCAATAATGAGGTTTACGGAGCAAGTGATCGATACTACAGAAAAATGGTAGTGGTAGTGGGATAAATTGGATATAACACCAACTTTGGCCTTTTGACTTATATGAATAATAGTGTGGTATGTCAGTTGTTTAGTTCCATTTTTAATATATATTGTGTTATATTAATGTTAGATTGGATGGTGATAGTAGAACAAACAATGCAAATACAGTAAATGGAGAAACAAACTTGTTGTGATAAAATGTATAGAAGGACTGGGATACTAATTTTGAATGGTATATTGAGTAATAAAATTGAAAATGGAGAAAAAATAGGAAAATGAAGAATTGGAAAAATAAAAAGGAGGGAGAAGTGAGAGTGTATAAGACCACCCCCAATTTTAAAAAGTTTCTTAAGATTATTAAATGTCAAGTAATAGAAAAGTCTCTCTCAGAAGAATATGATGTTCTTTACCTAAGAGTTTTAAAAATTTTAAAGATGTGTTTGAATTTTATTAAACATATTTAATTTTAAATTTTTATTTAAACAGTATTATTAAATTGTTAAGAAACCAATTTAATGCTAGTTGGAAGGGCTATGGATATGGTCGAATGGAGTAATAGAATAATTTGGGTGGGGGCATGGCATCTTTTACCTCACAGATTCTGTTCCCTTTGGCTGTGTTCACACTTTCAAGATACCTTCTTTTTACGTCTTCACACTTCACATCACTCGCCTTCTTCCTCTCGCTTCTATCCACTCCACATTTTTATAATTAAACTAACTATTACCTATATTTACTGGATCCTTGAGTATTTATACGTCACTTTAGATATTATGCTGTTATTATAGTATTTTACTCATCACCATTATTACCATATTTCACAGTCATATTAGGTTATTTCCAACCCAATATTAACTATTGTTTTTATGTAATTTTTACAGTTTTTTCTTTCTGCCCCAACACTAAACTTAACACTATAGTAATTGTAATTCCCCTTTTTACTATAATGTTACACTATACTTGGTATTATTATTGTAGCGGACCTGTAAGAGAAAATACTTTATTTTTATGTTTTTTTTATTTGCAACGTGAAAAATATATATGTGATGCCTTTTTCCATTGGACATTTGCCACATGGACACATACGTATATACACTGAAAGCCAATTATATTATGCTTCAATTATTTTAACAAAATAATCAAATTACTTTTTCAATTTATTGCTCACCTTAAATTATGCTTCAAATATTTTAAAAACATAATATAAACTTAATCAAACTTAATTTATCAATTCTAAAAATTAAGATGATAAGATTTTACTTTTCATTTATCAAAAAGAAAATTACATTTTATTTTCACTATTTGTAATATACTAACTTTAAATATTAATAAATTAGCTCATTAACAGAATATTCAATTTTATGAACTATTAAAAGTACTATTAATTTAACATTATAATAAAATAATATTATTTTTGGTGTGATTGTGGTTGGAGATGAAAAAACATTTTAGTACTAAAACTAATGTAATTTCAACACTATTTTAGTGTTATAGTTGGAGATGTTTTTATGAACATTGACCAAGCGGAGCGTAACGAGCTGACAAGAGGACACGTGTAACGGTGAACAAAAAAAAAGGACAAAAGCTGGTGACGGCGAGGTTCAACAAACACATGTCCACGTAGGACAAAAGTACAATAAATTCCGACGTGGCAATTTGTTTATGTTTATCTCCTTTGATGATTGTAATATCTCACCAGCTTCTTCCTCTATCAAACCATATATAAATAAGCTCTTTTCTATAACTCTGCCTTCAAATAAGAAGAAAGAATGGGTAATTGTTTAAGGCATGAATCAGAAATGCACTGGGCAGGTGAAGACTGGGATGAGTTTATCCCACAAGATGATTATGATGATCATCATCTTCATTTCTCTAAAACCTCCAGAGATTCTAAAACACTTATTGTTAACGAGATGATTATAAATCCTCTAATCCATCATCTCATGAGATCAAAATCAGACTCACCAAGAAGCAACTTCAGGATTTACTAGATAAAGTCAACGTCCATGGACTTGACCCTTCATCAACAGCCGAACTTGATCAATCATGATCACGAAGAAGCAAATCAGCAACGGTTATGGAGACCTGTTCTTCAGAGTATACCAGAGGTCAA
>JAKUCM010002385.1:0-33593 GCA_023374145.1 Lepidium sativum | reverse complement strand
TTTGGTCTTTGTGGAATCATCACATGTTTGCCTTTCTGTCTAGTTCTGTAATAATAATGTCATGACATTACACAGTAATACACTATTATCAGTCTCCTACACCATGCCACTTGGTCCCCACCCGATGTACTGTACCAGAAAACCGGTTCGGACCAAATTTTGTTTTTTTGTTGTTTTGTATTTTCATGTAATAGGATGTCGAAAATGGGAAATATGGCATTTCAACCTCACATTATAAAAAGATTAACAAAAGTTCAATATTTATGTAGCTATCTTAATATATATATATATATATATGCTGATTTTATATTAAAAATGTAAATTTTCTATCGACTAAACTAAATTAGATTCGTCCTTAAACAACTTAACAAAAATGAATTCATATTTTGATAGACATTCAAACTTTACTAAAAAAAATTGTACATATGCTTCTTCTTTTAATCTATTGTTGGCCCTCAATAAAAAGAAAAAGCAATTTTATTTAGGCCTGTAAGGGTTTAAGGTATAAAATATGAGGCCCATGGGCCCAGTTATTTTCTCGCTTTACTGATAAATAAAATTATCGATTTACCTTTTTTTAGGTGAAACCAAACCACACGCTTTTCACATTACTGTTTCCCGCTTTCCCGCTCCTCCTCCGTTGAAATCTCCACCTTCCCTTTTTTTCTCTCTTCACTCTTCGATCAACTTTCTTCTTCTTCTTCTCCTTCTTCTTAGGGTTATCGTTACTTTCTTCCGGTGGACTCACGCATTTTCATTAGGCGAAAAAACCTTATCGGAGATGGATACTCCAGATAAGAACCGCATCTCCGCCGTTTCGTTCTGCAACTTTGAGGGTTGTTCTCTCAATCCTGCTTTCTAATTTTGTGACAGTCTTCTCCTACTCTAAATTTCATTTTTCTCTGTGTTCGTAAAGTGTATGACCCAGTAAATTTCCATCTAGATGTTTCCTAAATTAGTTCGTGTTCATCGGACCAAATTACTGTTTGGTCTATGATTTATATGTTTTTAGGGTTTTAAACTGGGTTTTTGCAGTACATGATCGTCAACAATGTTTTACTTTTCAACTATTTGAGCCGATTAGAGTTCTTTACTACTTACTAAAATTGGGGTCACCAAACTACTTTCCTTTTTCAGTTTTCTGTAAGTGGATCACAAATAGGATTCTGTTCACATTTCTTTGTTGTTTTCAATGAGTTAGATTCTCACTTTGATATTGTGAATCTGCAGGATTCTCCAGTTTTTCAATATATTAATGACCTTTCGCCAATAGAGCCAGTAAAACCAGCACGCCCTGAGAATATCTTTCACTCATTGGCTTTTACATCTCCATCATCTATATTTAGTTCACCTCAGTTAAACTCGTACCGGGATTCCAGATTTTCCATTAAGAGGTAATCTGATTTTTCTTTTAGCTGTCTTATTGGTAGGAGAAAGATTTGCTGTTGGCTTTTATGTGCTGACCTCTGGTATTTTGGGTGTTTATGTTCCTTGTTTAGGCATCGCTCTCTAGATCTTAGTAGTCCAGTAGTGCTCATTGATGAGGATGTAAAAAACTCACCAGCTGCTCTTGAAGCTGTTGATAGATCTGGTGTATGTGAGAAGCAGCCAACATGTAGGCCTGAACAGGTTGCAAATGCTTCTGAAATCAAGCCATTTAAGAAGCAGATAAGCTTGGCAATTGAGTTGGCGGATTCCTTGAAACAAGGAAGGGATGGATGTGGTATTCAAATGGTTTCTTGTGATGAAGTATCAATGGATGTTGAAAAGAAAATAGGAAGAAGTGATTCACAGGGGGTACATAAAATCAATGAAATGGAAGCTGAGATTGGGTCTGGTGGAGAAATTATAATGTTTGACGTTGCTGGTATCCAGAACAGCGAGCAACAGAATCCAAGAAGCACCGTTTCTAAATTCAGTTATTTTGCTTGTGAGCCTCAGCAGTTTCCACTCTGTTGTCAGTCAAGGGATGTCGAAGAGCCTGGAGGTTCTTGCAGTGTACAACTTGCAGAAGGAGCTCCAGAAATCACTGTCAGTAGTTTATCCAAAGTTGTAGCTATTGAATCAAATGGGAAAGCTGAAGACAAGGAAGATACAGGCCTCCACCCCCAGTCGCAAGGTAAAATCTCTTATATTTCTTTTTGTTGACTTTATGCAATGGTAAAAGTCTTCTTAGAAGTCCAGATTACTCATTAATCATGTGTCTACACTGTGCCCATTCAGCCGTGGGCCTTGGTCATTTTTTTGAGTTTGCATTCTATACTAGCTGTACAAATTTTGACATTGCCATTAACTTCAAAAGCTACATGTCTTTCATTCTCTACCTTGTTAAGTATACTTCAGGTAGTCATTTGTTTCCATATTGCAAGTAGATAATTAGTTGAAGTTAATGTATTAATTTAAACTTTAAATAAAACTTTGCTGATCACCACAATATTGATTCTTGCAGCAACGGAGTATACGTAGGCGCTGCTTGACTTTTGATGTCGGAGGATCTTACAAAAGGATACCTTTGCGTGAGTCCACAAATGATCTTCCTCTTAACTTTTGCCTCTATTAGCGAAGCTCCTACTCCAGAGAAGTGTCTGGGCACCAGCAAAAAAGATACTTATGAGATTCCATCCATACCACAAAAGATTGGCCTGCACTTGAATGGTCTCGTGAACCCCTCCTCAGTCTCAAATGACCAAAATAAACTAAAAATCAAAGATGGTCAGGTTTTTCCTCATGGTCCCACAAAGTTTCATCTTAATACTGAAGATGAATTCTCAACCCCTGTTTCCACAAAAAGAGATTTGGTATCCTGTGATATCGAAAACATGGAGGCTCCTCAGATATCAATGGAAGGAGAATGTTTTGACAATCACATGGCAACAGACAATACGTGAGAAATTATTCTGATTCTTTAATTACAGCCATCAGGTCTATATAGCCAAGAATACCAAGCTTATACATGAAATATTGATTAATGCAGGCAATTGTCTCAAGGACTTGACGAACTTAGCAGCTGTAAGCGCTGTAAATGTAGGAAATCCAAATGCCTGAAGTTGTAAGTACCTTCATAGACACAATTTTCAGACGCTAATAACGTCTGTTGTCATGCTATTTTTGTCTGTAATTATATTATATTCCTAACTTTCTGAAAGTTGCTTGATATTGCTTTCATTGGATACTGTACTCTTAAGGGAATTAAATTATGTATGAAGTCTGATGTAGATGTCCTGTCTCTGCTGAAATTGCAACAGTCTTAGTTTTTGTGTTCCAGAATTCTTTTTTCCCTAAAAACATCATATCTTTTTTATCTTCCAAAAAACTCATGCTATTTTCTCAAACCCTTCTTAGGTTGTTAACACTGAATTTCAGGCTGTCCAATATATAGACACCAACTCATCGTTGACTAAAGATTTATAACTTTTGCTGTACAGGTATTGTGATTGTTTTGCTGCTGGTCTATACTGTGATGGACCTTGTTCATGTCAAAACTGTTTCAATAAGCCCAAATATGAGGACGTAGTTATAAAAACTCGTCAACTGATTGAAGCTCGCAACCCATTAGCATTTGCTCCAAAAGTCGTCTCAACATGTGATTCTGCTATTGAGTTTTGGGTAAGACATGATGTTTTGCTGATGGCTACAACTAAGTAGTACTGAATTCTTATTTTGTAGCTCATATTTATTTTACATCTGTAGGACGAGAACAATAAGACCCCTGCTTCAGCAAGACATAAAAGCGGATGCAACTGTAAGAAATCAGGCTGCTTAAAGAAATACTGTGAATGCTTTATGGTAACTTTGGTTTCACTTACCCAGCTCTTCCCCCTCTTAAAATTTTGTATAATATAAGTCTTCTGAAACATTGGATGTTCAATGATTTTATCTAGATGGGTGTTGGATGCTCTTCAAGCTGCAGATGCATGGGATGCAAGAATGTATATGGTCACGCAAATGGTAAGCTGTCAATTATCTATTGCCTTTACATTCTAGTCAAGATATATCTAAGATTGTTTACATTCTTCTCAGAGCAATGCATGGGAGAATCTGATTCGGTTACAATCCTGGAAAAAGCTTTAGATAATGGTGAACATGTTAATGCTTCAAGGTATATCGTTAGTTCTCAACATTGCACTGTCCTAATGCCTAGGTAAATTAGAATATTGACATTTAAAAACTAACAGTCCCGGGTTCTAGTTGCAGTGAACACGAAGAAATCTTATTACAGTGAGAGAAGGAACCGCCTGTTGCTTCCAAGTTATGTGGCATTCCGTTTCTAAGCATCACTGTCTGAACTTTGAGATTGACTACTAAGACACACCATCTGAAGAAGCAGCAGTCTCATGTTCTAACCTAATCAATCAAAATCTTTCTAAGAAAGCTTTGTTTCTGCTGTTCCTCCAATGGGTTTTGTTTGATATTTCTTTATATCACTTTCATTCACTATGTTTTCGTTCGGGTAGATATCTCCTTTATAATAAAAACATAGTATTTAAAACAAAAAAACATATTGTGATGTATTATATAATATTGTATGCAGAACATTAGGAATTTAGGATTATGAAAAAATATTTCTTGTGAAAATGTATAAATATACTGATTCTCTACTTTATATTCTATAATAAAACAATACAAAAAGATTAAATCCTAATATCACATGTTTACATACTAAAGTATTTTCTTTCTAAATCTCGTAAAACAAGCATTTATTATTATAAAAACATTAAACTATAACTATACAATATTGATTGTTCCCATCTCCCTTAAGAAAATAAATGAATAGAATTTGTCATTTTCAATTAAAAATGTAACTAAATAATCAAATAACGAATTTATTCATATATGGAAACTTACATATGGAAGAATACTGCGGTCAACCACTTCATTGGCTTGATTTCTCTCACCGTCGTCGGTACCGTCGATATAATATATATGTGAATAGTAAAACAATTTTTGGTTTTTAATTTTTAAATTTTAGACAAAAAAAGTTTTAGTTTTTCAATTTTGAATTTATTTTTTGTTTTTGCATCCTAGTTTTAGTTTGCAAAAATTTTTAAAAAAAGAATTTAGTTTTCGAAAAATCAACGTTAAATTTTCAAAACACTGTTTAAAATTTTATTTTGATAATACTTTTGATTATAGTGATAATTATATTTTGTGACAAAAAATATTGTATTTATTTATTTTTAATAAAACTAATAAAGTATTTTCGAAAAGGTCGAACAGGCCGATGAAACCGTCGTAGGTGTCTTCGCCTGAATTCTTTTGGTAGTATATCATAACAGAGAATTAAATACTATATTCAAAGTAATGTAAAATTATAGCTGGGCAACGTAATTTTTAAACATTGAAAACATTCTTTTACGCGAATTATACATTATAGAGGAGCTTACTCAAATTCTGCGAGAAAAAAGGTGTTCAATAAATTATCCAAAACTCCAAGTTTACACTGAGAAAAGTGATTCAATACAGCAAAAAGAAAAAACTGAGAAACCAAAAGAGTGAAACGGCACAAAGCATTTAGATAGCTAAAGTTTAGAAGAAAAAGCGATCTCTGAATTTTAACATCTTCTCAAAAACAAGTCTTAAGCTCCGATGACTTCAGTAGGTTCCTCGGGCACAGTCTCTTCGGCTCTGTCTACCTTCACACCAACATCTTCTGCGGTGTAATCACCATGAACCTACACCGAACAAACAAGTATTCAGTTTTTATGTGCTCATTGATGATGATGGATCATAAGATTAAAACAAAAAAATGTTTAACACATCATCTACTACACTCACATCCATGAGCTTTCCAAGGTCGAATTTGGGAGCCTTAAGGATCTTGACTTTACGGATGAAAACGTTCTGTAGTGGGTAGATGCTCGAAGTTGCCTTCTCAATCTCCCTTCCGATAGCTTCTGGGATGAACTTGGCAACGAGATCCTTAAGGTCACATGATGATGCTTCCTTAACCATAATATCCCTCATCTTCCTGCGGATCTGAGGAATAAACAAAAACACAGCTTGAATAAAATAAAATGAAGAAGACAACACAGGGAACCATCTAGTCTCAATAGATATGAAATATCAAGTGCAGAGGTAAGATTCACCGGAAAAGGAAGCCATAACAAAATTTCAGAATCCGAGCTTAAATAGAGCAAGACCAGTCGAGATTTCAGAAATATATACCTGACGGATTTGGCTGGATTGGGCGTAGCAAGTTCTCTTAACCTGGTTAGCACGTCTCTTGGTGAATGCAATGCAGAATAGCCTTAGAGTGTAGGCATCAGTGGTCTTAACATCAACATGAGCCTCAATCAAAGTCTGCCACTTCTTAACCAATGACCTAAGTTTGTCGGTTGTGAAGTCCATGCCCTAAGGAAGGAAAATAGAAGTAAATGTTAAAACAGAAGAGGAAAAACCAAAAATTCGCCAAGACAATGTTTGGAATAAATGTTCCATGACGTGTCCTTACCCAGAATTGGCACAAAACATTCCTGCCCTGGACATCTTCAGCTCTGAGGCGAATCTTCCTGTAAGCGTGATCTTCATCATTTTGAAGATCAGCAAGAGAAACCTCAAAAACTCTGTGTTTCAAACCTTCAGAAGCAATCTAGAGAGATTGATAAGACACAATTAGATACATGGATTAACACTCTCAAAGTTCACATATACAATAACTACAATAATACAAAAATGAATCGAGCTAAGTAATGTAATAATTTCGAGAAATAGCTAACTATACGACGAATATCAACAAATAAGGCAATAAAGGAGCTTGTAAGTGAGCTAACTGCAAATAGAAGAGACAGAAACATTACTTTGGTACCCTGAGTTCTAGAAACAAGTGTCTTTCCTACATTCCTTTGGTTAAAGATTGAAGGAGCCTTAACATCGTACCAATCCTTCTTGGAGAAAGGATCAACACTGCATCATATAAACTATCGATCAAAAGTCGTGCCAAAATGACAGATTCTAACTGTCCTCCTTCAACATCGAAACCATTGAAGACTACACAACGTAAAATGGAAAAGATAGAGAATACTTACGCCTTCTTCTTTCCTCCCTTCCTACCCTTGGAGATTCGCTTGTTTTTCCTGTTACACAAGAACACGGAAACTCATAGATCAGTGATAAATACTTGGTGATAAGAATCGATTGAGAAACCGGAATATCTAGAAATCTACCCGACGGCCATAGCTGAGGAAGATAGGTCGACGACGAATCTAAACAAGATAAAACCCTAATTCTTCTACGGCGCTTCTTCCATTTAAAGTCATCATTTAGGGTTTGAGGGCTTGACACAATATGAGAAATATTTGGGCTTTATGTTGGCCCAATAATTAAATACTCATATTATTAACGGACTACGTGGGCCATTTAGGGAGTCCAATATGAATATATTGGTGATGTTAAAGTTTAATCCGATACCCGAAATTCGAACCAAAACCAACCCGAAAAAGAAAAACTGAATCTGAATCGAACCCGTAAAAAATACTTTAAGAGGTCCTATATTTATATACACGAAAAACTGAATCTGAACCCTAACTGAAACCGAATTAAGAACCAAATGGGTATCCAAAATATTTTTGTTAAATTTAAGTCTTTATATACATATTTCTATTAAATATTTACTTATATCAAGTTTTTATATAGATTTATATATAAATACCCAAACCCGAACCGATCTATACCCGAACCAAATCCGACCCGAAAAATAGAAATACTTGAATGATCCTAAATCAATAGAACCGAAAACCTAAAACACGAAAAGATTTGAACCCGAACCAATACCAAAATACCCAGGCCTACATAAAACACATGTTTTAAATAATTCGATACGTCGATTAAGAAACACTTATGGGTTGTCAAAAAAAAGAAAGAAACACTTATGGAATTTAGTGAAAGTTTCTTTTTGATGAGTTCAGGATTGATCCGTCAAACTGAATGAGTTAGTTTATCTTTGATTAAACACTTCTAGTAAACCGTATCAGTGATTCAGTACATAACTAGGAGCGAGTATGGATAATTTTATAAGCGGAGAAGAAAACAAAAGCAAAAGTCTGACGATAAAAAGCTTGAACCCAAAACACCAAAAAAATTGTTTGAACACTAGTGGTTTGAACTAAGAGATTTTCAAGCTTCTCAAGGTAGAAGAGAGGAGGTCGAGCTTGGCCGAAGCTTTTTGCTTGTACTCCTTCTCCAATGCAGTTGCAGCTAGAGACTGAAGCTGTGGTGCAGTTATGTCTTTGTCCTCTTTGTTCCTGCCTTTTGAGAGCTGTGCAATCGCTGATCCACACTGTTTTCACAAAGATGTATTAGTCATCATGTAAAACGACTGATTTAAACAGATGTGTCGTGGAGATTAAACAAGTGTAAGGAGAGAACAATATCTTACGAGGCATATTCCTAGAAGTGCTCTTGTGCTTTTACCACCTGTTAAGTCTATGGTTGCTGCATAGTACTTTCTTGCTGCGATGACGTTTTCTTGTCCACCCATTGTGTAGAGAACCTGATTTTGGGGATTGCACGCAAATTGAAAATTACTTTAGTTACACAATCATACGTGATTCAAGCTGTAATTTAGAGCTCCGACTTTCCAACCAAAAAAACTCTCAAACTTTTGGATTCTCAGTTTTGTGTTTAATACGAGCTGTGTAATAATACTCCAAGTTCCATAAATTAGCTCGCTTCTCTACTTGCTACTTCATTAATTACACATATGAATGACCAACAACATTCAGTGTAAAATATAGAGGACAAACTGAGTACAGGATGCATACTATAGACAAAGTCTTAAACAGACCAATTCACATATGACATTTTGAGGCTCTTTGATGATAGCCATAAAATTATAGATATCGGAACAGTTTGACTTTTCTTAACAAAAGGAATATAAGATGAGACTTACATCGGCATATGCTAGGTGGTACAATGGAAGAGTAGGCTGAGCTAGTATGAGTTCCTCGTAGCAGAAAGCTGCTTGTTTGTACCTGTCACAGATCATTAATTTAATTGGATTAAGAAGAGAAAAATTCCAGCTATGAGATTGTTGTTAATTGTTGCGTACTCAATTATTTTCAAAAAGAGTAGAGAACAGAGGATAGAGAAGCGCACATTTGCATTGAAACATAAATCTCTGCAAGCTCTCTCCAGGCATCATGATCAGCCATGAATCTAGATAAAGAAAGAAGAGTAGGTAATGGTAATCAGGTCTGCTATGTTTCTCCTGATACACTTCTATTAGTCCAGCTTGGGGTTAGTAAGTACTCACACTTCAAGATATTTGTTCAGATGTTCAATGGCTAAGGAAGGTTTGCCTTGTGCCTTGGCCATAGCCACCTTTCTTTTGTGTATTACCTAGAGATGGAGTTTGAATTGTAACTCTTTTAACATTTGGAAGTAGCTTATGGGTAGTTTCGTGAAGCAAAAATGTGGAAGCTTACTTGGTCAAGTGGATTATCCTCCAAAAGACTTGTATATGCTTTTTCAGCCTCTTCCCACATACCCTTTGCTTCTAATAGCAATGCCTCCAGCTTGCCTGAAATATTTACCAAGATACAGCTCAGATTGGGATCAAGGTAAACTTCGAATTACATGCCTGCATAACCCAAGTTTTAGATTTTATGTTCCTGGCCTAGTTTTCAATATGTAGATTGTTTACCCTAGAAGCCTAGAGTGTGGATACAAGTAAATTATGAAGTCTAACAAGAATGAAGAATTACCAACACGTTTGCTCTCTGGAAACTTCTTCTGTAGAACTTTGATACAATTCTGCAAAAATACAAATTTCTCCTTTGTCTTGAGATAACCAAATTGTCTTGAGCAGGCTTTTGATCATTTTGGAATAATACAATCTACTAGGCAAAAGAAATTCCCAAATCCAAATTATGCTTTTCGATCCTTTATTTTCATAAAAAAACTTGCATCCATGATATATACAAGATATCCGTAAATGCAAGAAAATTCTGGGAAAGAGGCTTATACCTATGCATTAACATACACATACATCCCCAGACAACCAATGGGAGATTTGATCTTAAAATAGGATCGTATAGATCCCAAAGTACCAATGTAAAGCGTAAAGGCAACCTTACCTGTGCAACACCAAGAGACTGACAGTCCATTGCTGCAATTGCTACTTGTTCATATAGGGTCCATTCTGCACAAGAAAAGGAAGACACTTTTCCCTTTAGTTTTGAGAAAACTAAAATAATGTGCAAGCAGCTCTTTCATTGAGTTTCTACAATTAGTGTAAAGTTAAACACCTACTAGTCACAAACAAACCCAACCAGATTGGCAGAGATATTACATGTAAACAAAAGTATTTGCTTAAGTCTGGCCATTTATCTGCTAAAAATATGCTCAATTTTACAAGTAGGGATGAAACGGTGAACAAATCAATCTAAGAATACCAGATTTAGCATTGAGCAGATAAGAATTATAAGTAGGGATTGAAGCAGAAGCATAAAAACAGCGAAACCAAATTCAAATACTGAAACCGAACAAATCGCAAAATTCTAAATAAAATTCACGATTTGCAGCAATCGGTTGGAGCACGAATTAGGCTATCAACAAACACACTTTAATTCTCAATGAGAAGCACATCAGCAAACTATCAAAAGTAAGGAGCTCAAAAATCGAACAGACCATCTGGACCAAGAGCAGATCGCTTTCCCTTATCGTTCAAGATCGAGAGACCGTGCTTGAGGACAATCTCTGATCGGCGAACCTTGAGCTTACGAACGAGGCACAGATACTCCCAAACCCCTCCTCCTCCATTCTCAACTTGAACCTCGAGTTCGTTTAACTGTGCCTCCTCCGTTTTCGTCACCATCTTTCTATCTATCTCTCTCCGATTTGCTCTGCCTGTACCTATGAAATTCGTGGATCTGTTAGTGGAAGAGCGATCAGGAAAGTCGCTTTCTACAAAGAAGGCAATAACAATAAACCGTTTCGGTTTAAAACTCGTACCGATCTGGTTTAGAGCATTTATCAGTTTGGAGGATTGAAAGTACAATAACCGGTCAAGTCAATGAGGAATGAAACGGTGCGTTTTAGGAATGATTCGATTTCAATTGTCTTTGCCCTTCCGCGGAAGAAGGCAATGAAAGTAAAAAAGAATCAGTTGTCTTTTTTGTCGACTCTGCTAAAACCCTACTCGAGCTTCGACTGGACAACGACAATGGCGACGACAGTTAAAGGTTTAGGAGGTATGAAAACTGTAGATGAAGCTGACGTGGGCATCTCCTATTACATCTCCCAGCTCCCTGGCTTCCGCGGAATTCTCAAACAAAGGTCGTGAGATCAGAAAAAAAGCCTTTATCTTTGTTCTTATAGACTAATTGGTACATATAGCCAGATAATGAGATTCATATTGTGTAAGCTTGTCAAATTCGAACGGAAAAAGTTGATAGAGCGTAGTGATTATAATGTATATGAACTTGGTGATTCTTTGATAGAGTTTAATTTTGGTTAAGTTATTGTTCTTATGTATTTGATACTTTATATACTTCGCGTTTGGATCTAAAAGAAGCGTCTTTCGTGAAATGTGACATTCTGCTGTGATACATGCACTGATTGTTTCCATATTATTGTCTGGGTGAAGTTCTTAGTTTAATTGGATTGAAAAGTTGACTTTCTTTTGTATTTTTGTTTCGTAGATACGCAGACTTTATTGTTAATGAAGTGGATATCGATGGCAATGTTGTTCGCTTGACATCCTTGGACGTGCCCCCTGAGATGGTTCGTCCCTACTTTGATTCACACTTGACTCATTCCAATTCACCTGATGGGATTTTGCTGTGCCTTGTTTCGATAACATATATATTATCTTTTTGGTGCTCATGCAATGTTTATTTTCTCAGGATGTGAAGAAGGTAGATAAATCGAAAAGTTCAGATAACGTACCTGAAAGTTATGCTTCTGCAATTGAATCATTCAGATCAGTTTCCAGTGTCACTGATGCAGAGCGTTTGGAAACCTTGATAAATCAAATCACTTCAGGAACTGATGATGAAATCTCACCAGTTGTCCTTGATCCAAGTTCTGACAAGTCCAATAGAACGGTATGGGATTGATTGCAGAGTTAGAATCAACTTATCGACATCACTTTTGATTTCTTACTGGATTTTTTTTATTACTCTACAATATAGGCTATCCACAATTTCATTAAAGAGAATTTTAAGTTCTTAGTGACTGACACTGTTGATGGTCCTGATTCTACTTCAAAATGCATCCGTGTGCGAGTGAATTCAGGAGACAATAACAGCAGAGGTAAAAGATCAAAAAAGCGTAAGGAAAGAGGCGATAAGCCATTTGATAGCAGAGGCTCAGAGCATTGGCCTGAGCATATGGGCAAGTTTCTCAGGTAATCTTTATAAAGTAACTTATATCTGACATTAAAATTTACTATGTATTAGGACTAGTTAAGTAATGTATAACCTAAATTGATTTCCTTCTTAAGAGATGTAGATCGGCGTCTTAAATTTATTGTATACAATCAAATGAAAATGTGTATTTTATGCATTATAGTCTCTGCAGTGTTCTAATTTATGGGTGGTTTAAGTTTATAGGTTCCATCTTTACAAGGAGAACAAAGATACTCAAGAGGCCTTGGGGTTGATCGGAAAGATGCTAGGTGTTCAGGTGATTCCCATCTTCTTCCCACTATAAAGGGATTGTTTTATCTCTAGCCTTTGTACTTTATTGATTAGCTGCATCTTGACTTGATATTTAAATTTTACAGCCAAAGTCGTTTGGTTTCTCGGGAACAAAAGATAAACGGTCTGTTTCAACTCAGTGTGTAAGTTAAATGTACCTGTTTTCATGGTAATATGAGTTCAATTGTTACTATGCATACTAAGAGAATGTTTGGGATTTTAGGTAACTGTGTTCAAACACCAAGCTAGCAAATTGGTTGCACTTAACAAACGATTGTTTGGGATCAAAGTTGGTGACTTCTGGTAACCCAACGTTTTCTTGAAAATGTTCTCATTTTGACTTATTTTATCGTCTTAATTTTAATGATGATTGTTGCTGCTTTCCAGCTATGTCAAAGAGGGCCTTCTCCTTGGGCAGCTCATGGGAAACAGATTTACCATTACATTAAGGTGGGAATGTAACTAGAAACTGTTAAAAAGAAAAAAAAAGAAAAAACCTGATATGATTGTCTGTCAACTTCCAGATTTCTTCTTCATAAACGGCTTTATCATATTTTGGTAAAAAATGATCATCTTGTGTATGGAATATCATTATATGTATAAATTCTCATATTTTCTAGAGGAGTGGTTGCGGATTCTGAAGAAACTATCAAAAAGTCTGCAGAGTCCCTGGGGAAAAATGGCTTCATCAACTACTTTGGCTTGCAGGTATTATTCGTCAAGTTTCAAAGATATGCATATATATGTATACTATATTACAATGCAATCTATTTGTGTGTTATTTACTCTTTGTAGTAGCGAATTCGATGTGCGCTTTTGCATTGTAGTATTAAGTTTGGCGTCTCAGAAAAAGTGACTTGAATTCATATCTAACAGATATTATTACTTGCTTCCGAATTTTTTACGTGTATGACAGCGTTTTGGAAGTGGTTCAGTACCTACTCACCATGTTGGAGCTGCACTATTGAAAGGAGAGTGGAAAGATGCTGTAGACATGATTCTTAATCCAAGGGAAAGTGATATCCTTTAACACGACTTTGTCTCAGCTACAATTATTAATACCTGTTTAAACCATATTGTGGCTCTACGAAAAGATGCTGTGTGTTTTATTTTGTTTTTCGTGACTTTAACTTTTTCTCTACAAAGAAATGAAATAAATGAGTCCCGGGAATATTACCAAAATACCGGCGACATTGATGGAACTCTAAGGCAACTACCGCGATACCTTGTTGCTGAAAGAGCCATAGTAAGTATCCAACTACTGTATTTGCTTATCTCGTTAATAGGTTCCCACAGTAATCAGCTTTAATCTTGGTGTTTTGAAACAGCTGCAGTGTCTGAAGAAATGTCCTGGAAATTACCTGCAGGCTCTGAAAGGCATTCCCAGAACTTTGAGAATGATGTAAGCGCTTGGTTCTTTGATATAGCTCTAGTTCCATTTGAAATAGTTTGCCTCTTGCAAATGGGATTTTACATTCCAATCCATGGAATCAAGTTACTTAGCTTGCTGAACATCTGATCCTTATCATGCAGGTATGTACATAGTTACCAAAGCTACTTATGGAACAATGCAGCAAGTCTGCGCGTCAAAAAATATGGTATCTGTTTATTGTTCTTTAGTTCATTATATATCTTGTGCCTTTCTGTATGTTTGTCGATGGAGGTTTTAACTTTCACCACTTGTTTTTGTGGTCCGGCAGGGATCAGCCAGGTTATGTTGGGGGACTTGGTTAGTATAAAGGTAGATGCTGCAAAAAGAATGCTCGACAGTTTGACCTCTGAGCACAAGGAAAAAAATGAAGAGGCATTAGATTGTGACCAGTTAGATGATACTGCTGTTGTCGATCTTCCAGCTGAAAGGAGTGACCTTGTTAAGGTTAGTTTCTATGCCAAACTTCTTCTGCCATTATCTTTATAAAAATACCTTTTATATTGTGAGCTAATGGAACACATTGGTCTTGAAAATTTGACTATTAAGATTTCTTCATTGTCTTTTTTCCATATTCAAACATACTTCAATGCATATATTTCCATAGGTATTTGTTAAGACATCCATTATTCATGCGTGATACATTCCTTTGTGTTCTGCAGGTTGTAAGTACAGAGGATTTGGAAGCTGGAACATACTCGGCCAGTGACATTGTTCTCCCTCTACCTGGGTGAGTTTCTAGCATAATTTTCCAGTTTAAGTAGATACATTTTACTTATTGAAACCTAAATCTCTTTTCTTCAACAGTTCAAGAGTCATCTACCCATCCAATGATATTGCGGAAATTTATCATGATCTGGCAAAGAAGGTTTGTTAAAGCCAAATGCAAGCAATCCTTGTTTGTTTTTAATGATCCAAGTGTATAATTTCTAAATTTATATCTCTGCTGATTAATCAATAAGTTCTGCTTAATTGCTCAGGATGGTATCAGCCTAACTGAGAGCATTCACGGTGTAAAGTAAATACCCATATGCTCTTTTCGTAGACCTTATGTTTGTATCATTCTTCAATTTTTGTGCATTACCATGAGCATCTATTCTTCATTCTACTAATAACAAGTATTGTTTCAGAGAATTCTCAATAACTAGCATGACTGGTGGTTATAGACGTGTTTTCCAGAAACCAATAGATTTTGAATGGTATGTGTGTATGTTCGAAATCCATTCAGTTTCGATATCAAACATTCTATGAGAACAAAAACTAATATTGTGGGTAATTGCTGTAGGGAGTTACTAACTTACACTGACAACAATCAACCATTGGCGGAGACGGATCTGGACAAGTTAACCATGGAAAAGCAGGTGGATAAAACTGGGTTTGCTGAAGAAATTGAAGATGAAACAACAAAATCTGATACTAACCCGACCAAATCCTCTGAAACCAATTTGGAAGACCAGACAGATAGCAAAACAGCGCTTAAAATGGCACTCACCCTTCCATCTTCTTGTTATGCCACTATGGCAATTAGAGAGCTGTTAAAGTTGTCGACTTCAGTAAGTACTAGAAAATTACTGAAATCATTTCAACTTGGTACTATTAA
Source organism: Lepidium sativum (assembly GCA_023374145.1). NCBI lineage: Eukaryota > Viridiplantae > Streptophyta > Magnoliopsida > Brassicales > Brassicaceae > Lepidium > Lepidium sativum. Next base: position 17,926 of record JAKUCM010002385.1, on the reverse strand, counting down.
GTTTTACAAAATATATCATCTGAATCTTGTCTTCTTGGAATTAATTGCAGGTTGCATATCATAAGACACTTAACTAGTGATTAACTTCGGCTTCTCCTGGCTAGTACACACTGCGTATAAAGCCATTTGCTCTGTATGTTTACTGGTTAGATTACTCTGTTTCAGTTGCTTCAAGGTCGTCTATCCAGGATTTCATCTTGTCTGCTTTAAACATGTGTACATTCATGTAAAACTAGAGAGCTGTTAAATGTACTAAATTTCAGGAAATTTTGCCTGAAATAAGAATCAACATGGATTTGGTTATCAACAAGTCTTTGCTTGAATTTCAATGTTTCAGATACAGAAAGAAAAGAAGGTTAGCTACTCATTTAAGAACTCAGCCTAAGTAGTTAACTTTGATTTTTGAAACACTTTTCTTAACATATGATTGAAAAACTGTTACAAGTGGAAAGTTATCACGTCTCAACAGGTTAAAATTAGAATTCACCTGTTTCTCAGTCTTCGAGTTTGTTAGTAGTAGTTTCTTTAAAGCTCTTGGACAACCAAATCGCTGTTTCTCTGGGTGAGACTTTGCCTGGACCAAAGGGTCTCAATAAGACATTGAGCTCATCGTACCTCTCATCATGAAGCAACCTTGCACTGAATTCAAGCAATCCCTCTAATGCCTCTGCTCGTTGCTGATAAGAGCTAGGATCAAATTTCTGTCTTCTTGCACCCGATGAAGCCCTGCTTGATGCTCCAGCAGTCGCATTCTGATCAGATGATTCACTCCTGTTTTCCAGATATACATCTTCATACACCGCCTTCATGATCGCTCCTTCTCTGTTATGGCCCGGTTCAAGTGTAAATTTGTCCTTTGTGATTGAGCAGTCTAGTGGTGGCTCTGGAGGTGGACTGTAGGAACCTCTAGACGACGCTTTCTTCTTCTTTCCACGCACAACTGGAACAAAAGGCTCTTCCTCATATGACGCCAGCGGAAACTCAATCTTGTCAATTCTTGGTGCGTTCATTGACACGTCGGGAGAGTTTATCTGGTGGAGAAAACTGGTTTTCGAGTTGTATAGAGAGTCTTTGATTTCTTTTGCAGGCTTTCTTGAGCTAGGCATGGAGGCTCTACGAGTTAAACCTGCTGGTTTTGGGTTTGTATGCAGTGATGAAGCAGGAAGCTGCAAAATTATATAAACAACCATTCTTAATTCTGATTAAACAATCAATAAAACCAGTATAGAGCATTTTGGATGGATCACTTACTTGACCACGGTCATTCCTAGGCTTTCTCGATCTCACAGGTGAGGCCGAAGCTCTCACTGGAACATACCTAGAACTCTTAGAAGCCTCTGAAGTTCTATGAACAACCGTTCCATCACCGCTTTCATCTGTAGACAAATCCACTTGCTTTACACGGTTCACATATGCAGGCACAGGTTTTTTTTATGGAAGAAATAGAATCTTCCTGGTTACGCCTAAATCTGCTTGGACCAAAGCTATGGCTTTTTCTAGCAGGACGTTTTCTCTGCTCCGGAAAGCTGTTTCTCCTGGCAGTTTCAGATTCGGGCCATTGCGTAGACAACACATTTGTTCCTGGATCATTCAACTTCAAATAAATCTTCTGGATATACGGCTGAAGCAGCGGTTGTCTGAGAAGCTCAGCAGCCTGTACAGAAGAAAAGGGATGATGTTTAGTGGTCAAGTTTGCTCAGTTTCAGGTTACATAAGGACAGAGTCCTGTGACATACACTTGGTCGGAGTTCTGGATTTTTCCGGAGCATACTCTTAACCAGACCTCGGCTGAAGAAAGCCGCAGACAGACAGACAAATCAGTAAATTCTAATAGATCTCAGAGTTAGATAAATACGAACCTATAGACTTACAAGGCAGCAGAATATTGCGCAGGAAGTGGAGGAACAATTGATCTGTTAATCCTGTTTATTAGTCCTTGCATGTCCTGCAACCATTTGAGATGCGATGAACTGTTAAAAACTTCTCAGGAACATAACCCGGAGAAACACAAATCGAGGTTTAAGAGCTTACAAAAGCTTTAAATGCAGGTTTCATTGCCGTCATCTCATACAGACAACATCCTGAAGATAAGAAAATAAAGATGAATAAACTATATCGTTTCAAGAGCTAAAGTTTAAGAATCTTAGCCATTGATGAGAAACTTGCCAAGCGACCAGATATCGGACTTGGACCCGTAGGGTATATCAGCTAGAAGCTCGGGGCACATGTAGCTTGGTGTTCCAACCACCTGGTTTTTCAAGATTGAGTACGATCAAATCTGAGTTTTTGGAACAAATAGATGTGTGAAATATTAAAGAAAACTACACTTACTGAAGATGCGAGGTCATCTGATGTTAAGACCTTGGCAAGTCCGAAATCGCCTGCGGAAATTACAGAGCCAATTTGTTACATTTTTCCCACTGTTATGTTAATCTGATTAGAAAATGATATGTGACAAATTTGTTCAGCATCTCACCAAGGCGTATATTTTGATCCTTTGTCAAGAATATGTTCGAACACTGGATGGGTATTAATCAGTTAGTTCTAATATGTATGGTGATTTTCATATAATTGTGCTGGTCTCCTGAGACAGAATATAACCGACCTTGACATCGCGATGAAGAATGTGATTGGCATGCAAGTATTCAAGAGCCATTAAGAGCTGAACAAGCCATTTACAGAGTTTCTGATAACACAAGCAAAACGTTAGAGAGATTCAGAATTTTAAGTATCGATGACCAGAACTTATCAACACATGTCTCGCACAAACCTCTTCAGAGAAGTGTACGCCATTGGTTTTCTTAATTGCCCCCGCCCTGTAGTTCAGAAGAACCGAAGAAACCAAGAAGTCAGTAAGTATATCAGAGAGCCTCTTCCCTAGAAACAGGCAATAACTGCTGTGAAGGAATAAGCTTACATGTCTCCTCCTTTACAATAGCCTATGATAATGCACACATAGCAACCCTGATAGCACAAAACCATAGACAATAGAACTTCTTATATTTTCAAAATCAATACTTTGTTCAGGAAATGACAATATATGTGATACCTTCTCAACCCATGAATCTTTATATTCAACAATAAATGGATTATCTATCTTTGAAATCAACTCCATCTACAAGGAGACAACACCAGATTGTTAGTCTATATACCAAAAGTCAAGATCTGTAGCTTAAGAATACTGTATGATCGATAAACTGCATATCCAAAAAGACTACCAAAATGAAACAACAAGGGTCATTGCCAATACTTAGATCCTAGCACGAGATTAGTTTCCATGATCTATGTTTAAGAAGTGACAAAAGGAGCTGCATTTGTTTTTAGAATATAGAATTTGCATACACATATGAGTGTTTCAGATCACAGAAGAGATAAAAACAACCTCTTGGTGAGCAGATCTTCTCGTCCTACCAGTCTGCCGAGCAAGCCGGATTTTCTTCAAAACATACCTTTAGACAGCAAGCACACACAGAAGTGAGCAGAACATTATAGACAATTCAAATTTCAGAAAATACAATTATGTTCACACAATCCTGTTTTTAAGGTTAAATACTTACAGTTTCTTCTCATGTTTATGTCTCACAAGAAGAGCGGATCCAAAGGACCCTTTTCCAATTTGCTCAAGAACCTCGTAGTTCTCCATTTGAAAATCTCTGAAACTCACCTCCTTTGCCCTAATTTCGCCAATAGAATCTGAAACCAAATGAAGATACTATACACATTGTTGTGATCAGTTTATCCTTATGAATCATTGTCCTTATAAGCAATAGAAACCGTACCTTTCAGGAAATCTAGCTAAAATATTAAATAGAATGATCAAAAGTAGTCAAAAACCAAAAAAGCTAAACTTCCTTCCTTCGATTCTTCTAAAAGTTTTACGACCCACCAACCTTAAAGTTAATTTGACACAAACACAAATTAATCTTTTGGAGTAAAATTCAGAAAGAAAAACAATAAGCAACACTCGTAAAAATCAAAATTTTCATCTTCAAACATGCAGGATATAAAAAAACATTTCTTTGTAACCGGAGTTGTCAAAAAAATGAAATCTTTTCAGAGATAATCTGAGAAATTTTACAGATTTCTTTGCCTCACATTCACAGAAATGATCCAAGCAGATAAAGCCAGGCGGATAACACGACATTTTTGCTATATAAGCAAAAAAAAACCGTTACTTTGGTTCGAAACTTAGAGAACAAACCTAAAACGGCGTCGTTGTGAGATTCAATCGAACAGATTTAGAAGAATCGAAATGAAGAAGAAGAAGTTGAGAGAAGAAACAGTTTCTGCATTTGCTAAAGGAAGCTACAAAACGGCATCGTTTCCGGAGAAGCAACAACAATACTAAAGAAGAAGAGGCATTGGAAGAAAAGGAAGAGGAAGGTGAGGAAACTGATTCGCCATAAGACCTGCTCTCTTTAGAAGAAAACGACAGATTTTCTGAATGGAAATAAGACTTTGTAATATATATATATAAATTCAGACAATAATATACTTTATTAATAATTTAATGTAATGAAAATTTAATATCTTTTGTCTGTGATGTGACTTTACTTTTTTCTTATTTATTGTTTTTGAAATTTGTAATAGAAAAAAGCATAAAATGACAAGTTCGTCTTGGGATAATATATATTACTTTTTGTAGTTCGTGCATTACGATTTTCTTATTATTATTTCAACAATAATTGATTAGGTCGCGTTGTGTTTCTTCAATCTTTTTGTTATTATTTATCTATATAGACTATTTTTAGCTTTTGAGTATCATAATTCATTGGAATCTTTTGTTTGTCTTGAAATTTCTTTTGTAGTTTTAAATATACTATGATACCTATAATTTGTTTAGATATGAGATCGTACAAGACATCTTTCGTGTAAAATATTCATAAAATAAGTATAAATAAATTCTTAATTGTCGAGTCTCTTTGTTTACGAACTAAATTCTTCGTTATATAAATAATTGGTTGCTTCTATGATGAAGCTTTTGAATGAATACTGGTTGGTTTAGTGTATCGGCAAAAACAAAAAATATAGGTGCACTCATCAACATAAAGGTTAAGCAGTGTAATTAATTTGTTAAATCTTATGGATCATTATGAGAATTCTAAACTGTCATACTCATTGACAAATCATTGTTTGGCACTGTCAAACTCAAGGTTAAAGTCTAATCGATTAAAATAATATTGGAATAAAACAATACTTATCAACATTAAAGTAAATAATACTTATATGCACACAAATACTAACATTAACGTAAATAGACCATAGATAGATAACATTAAACATAGTGGCACTCAACAACAGTTTTGAAAGATTTTGTCTCTTAAACTCATTGGCAGATAAAGATTATATATTGCAAATTTAATACACTGAGACATGTCTTTGTATACATATTCATAACCAATATAAAATCATTTGACATATTTATCAAAAAAAGAAAGTTCATAATATCATAAGTTTTGGTCTTACTTCATACCCACTTCTTATAACCTTTGGCTTCTCCATGAAACTATTTATTAGAGCTTTAGTAGTTTAGAGCAAAGGCAAACCGCGTGACCATATTAAATAACAATAACCATGTCAACGAGATCTCTATTTTTCTCTTTTTCTAAAGTTCACCAAATTACGTGATGTTTCAACTCAGTATTTTTTGTTTTGATTTACGTTGGAAATGTTCAATCAAATTGTAGGGTCTTTCATTGTTTAATTAGATTTAATTGGTGATATATTATCTTATTGTCTCGTCACTTGTATTGTAGAATATACGAACTGGAGAAAACGGATGTGTAGACTTTAAGAACATAATAATACAAAAAAGTGTTATAGTTGAACTCACTATAAGTTCAAATTCATATTGAAGTCAACAAAATCAATTATACAACTCCGGAATCACTTTGGTAGTTCTAGGTTTGGAGCGACCGAGTCACCATCTCTCCACTGGGAATGTCCAACGAAGCAGAGCAAGTCGCCGATGTTCGTTCTCACCCCTTCTTCGTCTATTTCCTCAGATCTGCTTACTTTCAGATTTTCCGAAGAACCACTGTGGCGAGTTCGATCCACCTCTGGGTTGCGAGGTTTTTCCTCCGACCTAACACCGACGAGCCTCTAGCGAGACATGTTGTTACAGCTTCTTCTTCCCACGAGGTTCTACCGGCTCCAAAAAAGAGCCTCTGATAGCTACATCAAATGCTCTGGTCAAGGTTCTCTGCCGATATCCAATCTTTACAGTCCGAGATCTTCCAAACACAACCAGATTTTGACCTCCGATGAAAATCTATGTGGATTTGTTAAAATTTGTTTTAGTTCCATTTTAGTTGACTTGAAGCTGGCGAGGAGCCCATCTACGGTGAATGTGACCACTAAGTTGGAAACATGGGTCTTTTCACGGGATCTCCCAGCCTCGCCGTACCGGAGTTCTGCCGGGTCCGGTGAGTGTTGGCCGTGCAGCAGCGCCTCCATTGCCAAAATCCTAATTGAGTCTGGCTACCTTAGGGTTTTGGTAATGGGTCTGATTTTCGTTTTTAAATGGTTATGGGCCTTTGGACCCAATTGTTTGCTTTATCTCCTTCATGTTTGGAGAATTCTATCCAGACCTTTGGGCCTTAATCTTCAACTGCTTTATTTTGCCAAGTGTGGCCCATGTATTTCAGAGCCCAATTGTAACCTTCTCTTGATTGGAGATAAAATATTTTAGACAAAAAAAATATCGAAGATAACATTCCAAATCAACGAATTTGAGTTCATTGGTGAAAAAAAAGAAAAAATTAAACTTAGAGATCCTTTAAAAGAAGATAAGAACTCAATTGAACTTTCGAAAATTGATTGGGCTTTCGAATTTAGAGAAATTCGATTTGGGATTATCGGAATGTTCAATTGGTTGAGTCAACCCAAAGTTTGATTTTTTAAGAAAATCAATAGGAAACTGAAAGTTTAATTAACCAAGTCTAGATTTCATAATTTAGTCAGTAGGATTTTGTAAGTTGCATGTTTAAGTGACATTATCCCGGTTTGAATATAAATACTTTTAGTGGATTTCAATTTAATTGATTGTGAGAGATTTTAATTTGAATATAAATACTTTTAATTGCCTCAATTGAGAGAAATTCTTAGGATTGACTAGTGGATTTGATACGGGATAAATTACGGAGACCAACAAATGTTTTGTTTGCTTCTTAGTTGCTACTATAGCTCCTGAGACCACCTCTATTGGGGTCTCTAAGGTGAGCTTCTAAGATTTTTAGGTGATTACATTTTTTTTTAAAAAATAGAAATCGTAGGAACTGACTCTTAAACGAGAGCCTTAAGGATTTTTAAGAACCGGCCACGTGCCAGCTTCTCATTGGCTGACCGTTTTTTTGCAAAAAAAAATTAAAAAAATTAAGGGTCTGTTTGGGAAGTCTCATTTTCCCCAACCCGTATGTTTGCGCAGTTCCCCTTCTCTCTCAAGGCGATTGCCGCAGAGAAGGTGAAATCGAAGGTGAGGAAGCTGCATCGAAGTCGACGAAGACGCCGACCGAAATCTTCATGTCGACGACCGTGAAACTCTCTCATACACCGGTACGTTTCGCAGTCCTTCTTCTCTCACATTTGATTTTGAAAATTTAGGGTTTTCGGATTATACAAAAATTGGGGGTCTTTCGATTCAAAACAATTACGGTTCTATGATTAGGGCTAGTAATGGTTACTGATTAAAGGTCTACCTCTGTGTTTTATCTTCGATTTGTAAATGTATTTGTTACGATTGATTGTGTTTACCTTTGTGTTTTATCTTGGATTTGTAAATGTAGTTGTTACGATTGATTGTGTCTACCTCTGTATTTTGCTTACCGTTGATTTTCTATCTGTGTAATCAAGGATAATGGGGTAGTGAAGCTGATGAATTGTACAACAATCAGACTTCAATGGAGTTGATACGTGGCTGCAAGATAATGTCTGGTTTTGGTGCTATGATCAGTTGGTGTCTAGTTAACTTGAATTGTTAGGTTTTGTTAGGTTGAATAGTTAAATGGCTTGTAGATGTTTATTAGCCGGAGTGGGTGTGATAAATGGCTTATAGATGTTGATTAGATGTTGAATAAATGCTTGCTGTAAACATTTATCTGTGAAACGCTTGGTGTAAACAATTTTGATTTGATTTGTTTTAATGTTAGTAGTTGTTAGTTAGATAAATCGAGTTAATGCTTGTTGTGGTTTATATATGTCAATGCTTGCTCTTGAAATCTTAACTCTTGAAATATTATATCTTAAAAACACGAATCCATATAGCCAGTCCTCTGGATTCATTGCTCTACTGAGTTCACAACAACAACCTCAAACCCGGAACCCACTTTTCATCTTGGTGAATCCGAAGCTTATGTCTTTAGTAATGAGTGCTCTGAAACTACAAGCCACAGTCCAACTGAAGCTGATGATCGGAGCTCAAGAAGAAAGTGGACTCCAACTGAAGACGTGGTGTTGATTAGTGCTTGGATCCCATCGTCGGAAATGAACAGAAGGTAGTAGCCTTCTGGAAGAGGATTGTAGCTTACTTTGCTACAAGTCTTAGGCTTATCGGTATGCAGAAGAGAGAGGCCAATCACTGCAAGCAAAGGTGGTCAAAGATCAATGATTCGTCTGCAAGTTTGTGGGTTGTTTTAAAACTGCATCGTCTCAGAAAGCTAGTGGACAGTATGACAATGATGTCATGAAGGTGGCTCACCAAATTTACTTCAATGACCATAAGCAGAAGTTCACACTTGAACATGCTTGGCTTGAACTTCGGCATGATCAGAAATGGTGCCAGAGAAGGAACTGGAACTCCAAAGAGAAGGAAAACTGAAGAGGGGTCAACACAATAGTCAACTTCTGTGTAATTTGGATGGGAAGAGAACCTGGCTCGGCCTTCTAGTGTTAAGGCTCCAAAAGCTAAAACAAAGAAGACAATTAAACGCTATTGTACTTTCAGAGAATGTGGGAAATCAAAGAGAATGACTGATACTACGAGTTTTAACCCTATATCCTACTGCAAGTGCACATCAAACGAAATAGTATTTAGGGATCGAATCCACGGAGAACCAAGTTACACTCTCAATTTCTATCGAGTCGCACTCTATATCAATCAAATGGAGGAAGTGAATTCTAACAACTTAAATGTGGATGTAATCAAATATTTAAGACAATTGGATGTCGGGTATTTATTCGGGAGTTAAAATTCTTGTTAGGGAAATTATTCAGGAAGTACTCTAATCTATTTCTCGGCTTGAACATGGATAAAGGCAGACCAACTCTCATTGAATCTACCCCTTTATAAATAACCTAAAGGTCCTAACTCTTGTTGGTTTCAGATTACAAATAGGCTTTTTCGTTTTGGTTCAATTACCCACAATCCAACCTAGCATCAACTTTCGTTGGTAGTGAAGGAATTGCTCTTCTAATCTAGTTCTAGTTCTTAACAATCTTCTGGAAGGTTAACAACCTAAAATCATTGACTAGGTGATTAAGCTAATCTATGCATTAGATTCGAGTGTTAGTAGGAGAATCATCTACTAATCAATCATATTCGTTCCCCAACAGTGAATTCTAAAACCCTAGAATCCTTAGATCTGATCTAAGATCTACTCAAACATAGAACAACAGTTTAAGCAAATCATAATGAATTAAAATTGAAATTGCATAAAGAATGAATAAAGAGGGTTTAGAAATTCTCTCAAGTAAGAAGAGATCTTCTTCCTAGCTTACAAAACTCTAAAACTCTGTAAAATTTTGTTCTTAGAAGTTAAAGACGGCTCTCTAAAAAAGAATAGGAAAAAGAGTATTTATATGGCCCAAAATAGGAGCTAAAAATTGCGAAATTAGGTTTCTGCGAAAGACTAGGACCGATCGAGCAATGGGTGCTCGATCAATATCCTGGATAATGAGTCGATCTTCTCGGAGACTAGGTCGTTCTTCAGGTCGTGCGCATCATCCTTCGAGATCAATGATCGGTCGATCATTGGTAGATCGATCAGTCCTTCCCCTCGTGGAGAATGCCAAAAATGCTTCAAATCCCTCCAATGTTCCACCTTCAAACATAATTCCAACTCTGAACGTTTTTGAACTGAAATCTCAATAAAACATAGACAAATTTCCAAGATATAACTGTAATAATGAGCTTAAAACCGACAAAATATGAGGAACATCGATTCCCTGAGACTTAGCTTCTTGCTTGTCCTCAAGCAAAGAAAAAAAGACCATAGGAAGATCACATCCTATTTGACAAATGACTTTCTCGAGATCTTGCACATCAAGTCTAAAGTGATCACAAGAATACGACTCATCAAAATCGAGAACGCCTTGTACTTCCCCCAGACTTAGCAAACACAACAATCTCGCGTCACAACATAAAACAAACAATTAGAGCTCACATACTGACTCCCGAATAAATCTAAGTGCGGTCTCATTCGAGGGAATATTGATCAAAAGGTTTAGAGTTCCTACCTCTACTCTCTAGACTACCTTCAGTTTGATTCCATCTCTCTATTCTTACCAGTAAGTTTTTTCATTGGAGTTTTCCTTAAGTAAGCTAATCAGTAAAGTGAAAAAGGTCACGTCATTAGATATATCCTTAGAGACATCTAATTCACTCTAAAAATTCGTAGCGTCATTTGAAAACTTTTACCCTAGGTTAACTTAAATATTTATATCGAGTCGAAATTCTTGGCTCAAGATGCCTGAACATGGTGAAGAGAGATACAAAACCAAACTTATAAGGAACATCTTTCACTGCTTAAAGAGAAGGAACATATCTGACGTATTACCAATTCCCTTGACGAGATGGTTAAGTCAAGTTAGGTGTGAAATGAGCATTAAATCCCCTGAAAGTTGAACGAATGTGCTCTGAAACTGATTGTTGCTTTGTCTCTAGGTTTTCCAATAGTCTAATGGATTCCTGACAAATGCAAAACTAGTGATACTAAGTTCAAGATAATTATAGGGAAATAGAAAATCAAATGATCTGATGTGAGTCTCAAAAGCTCAAAAATACAGAAATAAAAGAGAGAAATAGTCTGCAAATCCTAGAATGAAAAGAAACAAAATAGAGAAATGCGTTAGTGAATAGGTGTTCTTCCCCAAAATTACTTTAACACTGTCCGGTGTAAAAATAAACCAAATGGAAAACATATAAACACGCATAAGAAATAAAAGTAAACAAAATAAATAGTCTTAGATGTAAAATAAATAAAGTGCAAAAGAAGTAGGGAATAGCTAAAAAGCTACTCAGGACTCTCGTTGTAGCGGGCGCCTGGTGCTTTGCGGCGGCGAGAAAATCGGTTATTTACTGTCTCATCATCCTCGTCATCGTCTGACTGATGTCTAGCAACATCTGGTTGGTGGGTAGGTGCGGTAGGTGCGGCAGCATGCTCGTCACAATCGGTGTTAGGTACACTCATACAAAAGGCAGCTGGAATCCTCTCAATGCGTTCTAGATGGTCCGCAGAATTGACCTCTTTCGCCTCTCGTTCTCTACCTGCCACTCTCTGAACTGCCGATCCGTGAAGTCCGGCGAGTAGTGAGGCAATCCAAGTTCCTCCTCGGGAAGCAGAAAACCAGAAGATGAAGCGTCAAATGCTAGAGGTACAAAGTGAGTAGAGGTGGAGGCTCCATCTCTCCTAGATCGAGCACGTGGTGGAGTCTCCTTCTCCTTGAGCTTACCTGAGATCTCGGGATGCGACAAGTCAGGTCAAAACTGCACATTCTCTCTGCACCTTACGGAGGTGAGGGTGACGTACATCATCTGGGGTGTATCGTAGAAAAAGGTCCAATGCTTCTTCTCCAGAAGGTACCCAATCCTCTGAACAACCTCTGTCTGCTCGAGGTCTAACCCATGGTACATGAAGATCGGTGTCAGGAGACTACTGGTTGGCTCGACCTCTTCCTTCCTTGGCTCACCTCTGTATCTACGCCTGATCAGCTCATTGGCAAAAAGTAGCCCGAGTTGATGTTCAAACGTAGTCCCGCAGTGAGATTAGGATCGTGGTACATATCTGGGACCATAGGAGAGATGGCGTTGTGTAGATATTTCAGCTGAAACTTTGTCACACTGCCTCACTCCTCCTTCACCAGAATCATCGATCCAATGTGCTTGGCGACCATCCGAATGGCCGGGTTCTTGATGTGCGTGAGCTTCGAGGCCTTACCCTGATACCTATCACCTGACAATACATACCACAGCTCGTTCTTCGGCGGTGAGTTCTTTGACGATTTCTGCCCAACTACATACTCGTCAAACCCGTAAATCTAGCTCATCTCTTGAATTGTGATAGTGTAGAGGGCTCCTCTGTGCCGATATGTCAGGTACTGTACATAGACTGGACTGTGGGGGTCTACGCACACATGCAAATCACGCGTCGCCAAGAACTGCCCGACAACTTCTGAATACAGTGGATAGGCTTCGGAACAGAATTTGCTGAGACCGAGGTTGTTCAACAGCTGAACTACACCTCCTAGGATGCCCATCCTATCCAGCGTCTCGCGGCAGAGGAACTTGGTTGGGATCAACATGTTTGTCAGGAGTTGATCATAGAAGCTTTCGTGAAAACTATTCCAACCGTCTCCCTCAGTCCTTTCCATATATGCTGCGGAGTTTCTGATAAGAGCGGGGGCATTCATATTAGCCACATTGTCGACGAAGTACGTCTCTTCTGGTCTCAGCCATGGCAGACGGTCACCTATTTGACCTTGTCTGTGTGGATTGTCGTACTGTCGTGACGACTGACTGCACTGCAAATTTGAAGATGCTTTGACCTTCCCTGCGGGTTTCTTAGGATTGGAGGTGGATGTACGAACCATCTACAAAGAAAAATCAGAGACACAACTGATAGAATGAGTTTGTGACCGAGAAAATTCACAAAAATTTGAAATCTTAGGTGTATAAACGATCAGTTGTTCGGATTCTCATTCAAATAAACAATATCAACATCCAGCAATGCAAAATCGAACAACATCAAATCAAAATCAAACCTAAAAATTTCGAAATTTCCATAAAAATTCTCCTTCTATCTAACGAACAATCGCTAATCGAAATTTAACAATCCACACAACAAGAGGGGCTCGAATCTATGTAAGTATGAGGCATATGTATAGATTAATCGATGAAAATCAACCAAGAAAATAAGTTCCCCTTTTACCCAATTTATCCACCAAATCGGATAAAAATTTTGAATTTAGAGTGCATACATTTGCAGATCGGAGTTATATACCACAAAATCAGATAGAAGATGAGATTTTAGTGGATTAGGCTTTCAAATCGTCAAAATCGGGTGAAAAACGAGAGAGAAATCAAGTTTTAAGAATTTTCGCAAATAGTGTTTCGCGAAAAATAAATGCTCTGCGCGTTTAAAAAGACGATCGATCCTTACCTGCTCGGTTGGGCAGTGGATCGTTCACAAATCTCTTTATTTTACTCGATCGATCTACCTTTCTTTATGTCGTCCCCTGGATCATGCAGCTTCTTTGCTCGATCGATCCAAGCGCACTCGATTGTGCGATGAATCGTGCGCCTTTTGTGCTTGATTGGTCGGTCTCTGCTCATCCTGTCGGGCAGTGGATCATGCACTACTCCTCGATCGATCGATCCATGCCTTTTCAGTCATGCAATGGATCGTGCGTAATCCCTGGTAGGACGATGCCTTGTGCTCGATCGTGCTTTTGATCGTGCGCATATTACTATTTACCCTGGATCGATCGATCCTAGGAAGATCAATTGATCCATGCCTCCGAGAACTTCCTACTTTTAAACACCTAAAACAAAAGCGAAATCAAACGAAAAAAAATTACCTAATAGTGGGTTGCCTTCCACTCAACGTTCTTTTATAGTCATTAGCTTGACTCGGACGCCATTCAGATGGCGGAGCTGCTCGAGTGAGGTTTGCTCATTCCTTGTACATTTATCTCCTCAATGATGAATCTTTTCAGGTGTTCATCTTTCGTGTGTATCGTTCTTCCTGATGCATCCAGCAATGCAACATTTTCATCGCGGCCTATTTCCTTGACCGTGTAGGTTCCACCAGCATTAATACTAGGGCTAACTGCAAAAATGTTTATGACAAGAACATTAACATCGTAATTGCAGAGTTTGTCAAGACGATAAAGGATAAAAGTGTCTTGATGTTCAGCTGAATCTCTCTCGTGTTCACGGAACAACTCATACCACTCGTCATAATCACTATTTTCTTCACCATCTTGAATCACACCACAGAAACGACTCGAAGAATGTCTAACTTGGCGCCCGCGGTGTTGAGGAATGGTCTTCCCAACAGGATAGGAACAACTCCTTCTCTTGCCATCTCTACAACCGTGAAGTCTGCAGGGATCTTGCAATTCCCGACCAGGAGACTGAAGTCAACAAGTCTCCCCTTAGGGACCTTCGAAGATGCATCTCCAAACAAAACAGAGGAGTGATGCTCCTGCATCAGCTCGATACCAAATTTTTTCATGGTCTCCAAGGAGATGACATTAATACTAGCTCCAGAATCGCATAGCGCGTCACTGAAAACCAGCGCTCCAACCCGACACGGTATCTTGAACTCTCCCTGATCCTCTACCTTCTCAAGCTCTTTAGGGTATGGAGCCCGAGGATCGTGCTTGCTCTCAACCAAAATCCCTGCTTCAGATTTTATCACATTGCAAGATTCTCTGGGATTTTACTCAACTTTCCTAGGTAAAGCTCCTTGGGGGCACCTGATAGCTTCCGCAGTCTGAGCAACTTGTGTGTCCAGCTTCTTGAGGTGCATAGAGACTGACTCAAACTTCCCATTCAGGTCATTGTAGATGTTATCCATCTTGGCATTGAGCTCCCTGGTAGTCTTCTGCTGCTTGACGGCGAGCTGCTGAATCTGGGCTTTGATTTCTTCGTTTGACGTCCCTGAAGGTGATGCTGGAGGTTGTTGCTGCATTGGCGGCGGCACATATGGCTTGTACGGTCTTTGCCAATTACTCCCTCCTGCGTTCTGAGCAAACGGTCTCTAGTTGGTCCATCTTTGCCCTGAGTTCTGAACAAATGGCTTTCCCTGAAAAGGTGACCCTTGAGGCAATGTGGGTGCTGGGAAAGTAACGTCTTGAGGATTCTCAACATTAGTGCTCCTGTAGGAGAGGTAGTTCGGGTTCTGATCCATGTTCTCCCAGTTAACATAGTCGACCTCCCTCTGGTCTTCAGAACCAGCCGCAGTATCTTGAATCTGAGCTACTTCTCTACCGTCCTCAACCTGATTCACACTCCTATGACTACCCTGATTCGCTCGGATCAGCATATCCAACTTCTCAGCAATGTCATCGATCCTCTGACTTTCCACACTGTAGACCTTTCTACCCCAATCATACTCCGGATAATGACTACCAGAACTTGCAGCTAGGTTGTCGATCAGAATGAAGGCCTCGTCTTTAGTGTTGGTCATGAAATCCCCATTGTTGGCAGCTTTCAGAGATTTTTTGTACTCCCACTCGATCCCGCTGTAGAAGGTGTTGAGGAACTGCTCATTTGAGTACCCATGGTGCGGACAATCTCGCTGGTACTCCTTGAAACGTTCCCACGCTTCACTCAAAGATTCCCCAGATCATTGTTGAAACGATGAAATCTTGCTCCTGAGAGCCATAGTTTTGGACTTTGTGTAGAATTGGTTGAGAAATGATGCTCGAACCTGAGCCCATGTGGTGAGTGATCCTAGAGGTAGTGAACGCAACCACCTGGAAGCTCTGTGAGAAAGTGAGTAATGGAAGAGTTTACACTTCACATAATCAGCATGTACACCATTTGAGCTAGTGGTCCCGCATATGTCCTCGAAGTTCTCTATGTTGTCCATAGGATTCTCCCCTAGAAGTCCATTGAAGAAATACTGCTTGACTAACCAAATGAGCTGAGGTTTGATCTCATAATCATTCCTCTCAATAGCAGCAGGTCGGATAGCTGAGCGATTTTGATAGTAAGTGTGTGGAGTGTCCATGTCTCATATCGCTCTGCGTTGAGTAGGCTCCCGTACTCTCCTAATCTCAGCCAACTCTCTTTCCAACTGCTGTACCATTGTGGCCATGTCTTGCGGATCCTGCGCTTGATTTGGAGGATTCATATTTTTGGCTCTTCGGTTTTCTCTCAACTCTCGCAAGCTCCTGATTATCTAAATTGAATAGGTGTTCTGACCCTTGACTTCTGGTCATACACCTGGAAAAGAACAAAAACAAAACAAAAGGAAAAACGTAAGTAACGATGTAAACTTGAAACTGTGAACAGAAAATCGAAAGGCAACTATTGGTTCCCCGGCAACAGCGCCAAAAACTTGATATTACGAGTTTTAACTTTATATCCTATTGCAAGTGCACATCAAACGAAATAGTATTTAGGGATCGAATCCACGGAGAACCAAGTTACACTCTCAATTTTTATCGAGTCGCAAGCTATATCAATCAAATGGAGGAAGTGAATTCTAACAACTTAAATGTGGATGTAATCAAATCATTAAGACAATCGGATGTCGGGTATTCATTCGGGAGTTAGAATTCTTGTCAGGGAAACTATTCAGGAACTACTCTAATCTATTTCTCGGCTTTAACATGAATAAAGGCAGACCAACTCTCGTTGAATTTACCCCTCTATCAATAACCTAAAGGTCCTAACTCTCGTTGGTTTCAGATTACAAATAAGCTTTATCGTTTTGGTTTAATTACCCACAATCCAACCTAGCATCAACTCTCATTGGTAGTGAAGGAATTGCTCTTCTAATTTAGTTCTAGTTCTTAACAATCTTCTGCAAGGTTAACAACCTAAAATCATTGACTAGGTGATCAGACTAATCTATGCATTAGATTCACGTATTAGAAGGGGAATCATCTACTAATCAATCATATTCGTTCCCCAACAGTGAATTCTAAAACCCTAGAATCCCTAGATCATTCTAAGATCTACTCAGACATAGAACATCAGTTTAAGCAGATCATAATGAATTGAAATTTAAATTGCATAAAGAATGAATAAAGAGGATTTAGAAATTCTCTCAAGTATGAAGAGATCTTCTTCCTAGCTTACAAAACTCTAAAACTCTGTAAAATTTTGTTCTTAGAAGTTAAAGACGGCTCTCTCAAAAAGAATAGGAAAAAGAGTATTTATATGGCCCAAAACAGGAGCTGAAAATCGCGATATTAGGTTTCTGCAAAAGGGTAGGATCGATCGAGCAATGGGCGCTTGATCGATCTCCTGGATAATGAGTCGATCTTCTCAGAGACTAAGTCGTTCTTCAGATCGTGCGCATCATCCTTCGAGATCAATGATCGATCAGTCCTTCCTTTTGTGGAGAATGCCGAAAATGCTTCAAAGCCCTCCAATGTTCCACCTTCAAACATAATTCCAACTCCGAACGTTTTTGACCTAAAATCTCAATAAAACATAGACAAATTTCCCAGATATAACTGTAATAATGAGCTCAAAACCGACAAGATATGAGGAACATCAAGGACTTAGCCATGAAAGAGAGGCTGTCTAAGCATAAACTATTGGACAGTCTTTTAGCAAAAATAGAGGCATTCTTTGTCATGGAAATGGCTTTAAAAGACAAGCTCATAACTGACATGTTGAACTCTTAAATGTGTTTGTTTGTTCTTTGTTTTTGTGGTCAAATGTGTTTGTTTGTTCTTTGTTTTTGTGGTCAAATGTGTTTGTTGATCTTTGTCAAATGTGTTTGTTGATCTCTGTCAAATGTGTTGTACTCTGTTTTGTTGATCTCTGTCAAATGAATGGTTGCGTTTTAAGTATTGTATAGTGGGGAATGTTGATGGAATGTTGATGCACTTCTTTGAAAAGCCCCTGAATCTGATGTCCCATCAACCGCAGATATAACCATTGCTAATGTACACTGATGAACAAGTGAAAACACACAACTGAATTGCAGTTTAAGAAAAATAGGATCATGAATGAAAACAGACCATC